>JACDJE010000689.1:0-49931 GCA_016647715.1 Pavo muticus
TCCTACTGGTTCACATGATGTTCTGATGTGGAATACTGATCACAAAAGAAAAATCACCAAACCACAACAGGAACAAAGGAGTTTCTGCTGAGATCCCAGAGCCAGGAGCTGCCACTCCAAGGAGAGCTGACTCAACCACTTTGGATTTGAGCTGTCACTCCAAAGAGAGCGGATTCAACCACTTTGGACTTATAAATTTTGTACTACCGTCGAAAGGTCATTGTCGTCAACGGAACAACGCCCGATGATCCACCACTGCTGAACTACGAGCCACACTGCATCCATGGTGGTGACTATCTCCCTCTTGCTTCCTATAAAGACTCCTTGCTTCTATTCCTATCTTTTCTATTGCCCTTCTTCCCTTCTGCATCTCCCTGAATGACTAGGATTTGTAATAAACTGGTCGGACCAACATTTGAACCATTGTTTCTTAATCTCACGCTGGGTATACATATATCAAAGAACCTCATCTCCCTCCTATCAGTTGGAGCAAGACACTTGCCTAGAAATGTTTAAAAGGATTAAAATAGACTCTGCCATTAATAAAGAAGCAACATATATTTCCTTCTGTAGACATAATTCCTTTTCTGCTTTTTCTTAGGCTCTCATTAGGCTCGAGTTGGAAACAGGAGTATGTGTCCCTCTGTAGTGTGTCAACCATATTAGCTGATGAGAAAAAATAAGTCTTCTCTTGTATTCACCGCACCACCTCTTTTTCACACCAGTCTCATTGTTCTACGCTGAACTGCAGAAAGCTAGGGACATGGATTCATCTCAGCTGATAACAGCTGAGATACGGAGAAGAATATGAACCAGTGAATGCAGATTTTTTTTTTTTTAATATAGTACTGATGCAGTCAGTATACATATAGTATGTAACTATAATTTCTTCTAGTGATTCCATATAATTTCAAAGTCTTAACGCAAGCTTGCTGAAGATTTAGTATTTGAACTTTTAAGAGTTCACTTTTTTTGAGAAATTCATTCAGAACTTTTTATTAACAGTTTATAGGGTTTACTTGGTTTGTTCAGCCCAGAGCAGAGAAGGCTGAGGGGACAGCCAGGTTCTCCAGATCGTCACTTCAACCTGGGCTCCCCAGAGACTGCAGATCTGAATGATGGTGAAGTATTAGGGCATTTGGTGATGTATTTTTCTCAATCAATCTTTAACCTCATGTAGTACTGATTAGATACATTACCTTGCTTATTTTCTTTATTTTTAAGCTTATCTTCTGACTATATACTGCTTTATTTTTTGTATTGTTTTGAAATGGACAGTAAAATAAGCGTACTTTTGTTGGTGTTTGTGTCCTTCCTGTTGACCTTGTGAACTGGCAAAACATTTGGCATCACAGACAACAAAACGTTGCAATTTAAATTTAAATGGAATGTATTTACTCTGCCTGAAGTTCCCAGATGGGAGGACCTCCCCTGTAGTTCTCTGGCTTTTGAGTGTGCTGAGGTTGGAGGATCATGTGAACAGTGGCAAAGTAGGTTGAAAAAAGTTGAACAACTGGATGTATTAAAATGTATCCAAAAATCTCCTGTCGATAAAGGGAAAGAAACTGCAGGCTTGGGAAGATGAGGATAGATCTTATTAACAGCATATTGGAACCAGCACCTGCAGAAAGAGCAATTGTTACTAGAGTGCTTCTGTATGGAGAATCAAGTGTGTGATTTACAGATTCAGATCATGATGTTGCAGTGTGTCAACAGTTTACAGGCTGGTTTGGCTCCTGGTTTGGGAACCAGTGTCTGAAAACTGAAGGCCATACTCTAATGCTTAGGCGAGACATGCAGTTGGGGTGAGCAGAAAGGAAGAGAGAGAGAGGGGTCTCATGACTTTGCCAGGTGTTTTATCTCCTCTCTGAATGCAAAGTCCTCTAGGATATGTAGTTCTTCTTCTCTTCTGGGACAGGTACCTGGAACTGGATCATTAACTCTTTGACTCCCAGTGTACTACATGATTTTATGGTGTGGAATACCTATAACCAAAAATCATGAAACCATGACACGATGTCAAAATAAACTGCATATTGATAAGTTGGATACTTATCAGACTGTAGCTGAAAAGGCTGCTGTTTGAGTTGCACAGTACAAGAGGAGAAGAGGGCAAGTGAATCATAAGAAAGTGTGTTCTGTGATAGCAGAAGCGGGTATACAGTGGGATCCTGATAAATGGGATGGAGGTATTTTGGATTCTGCCGATTCTGTTTAGGCTGGTTCCTTATCAGTTATGAGTGTAGTTATGAAGCTATGAGTGTAAAACCAGCATGGAGAAGAAGAGTAGAATTGGTTTCCTCTGGGCAGCCAGTGAGGAAGGATGTGGTACAGGATTATATTCAGCATGAAATAAATTATATAATTGAGCAGTTTAAACAAAGGCCAGGGGAACCTCTGATTTCATAAGTGGGGTGTTTGTACAACCAGGGAGCATCAGGGGTCACTTTAGATGCAAGAGATACTAAAAGGTTTTTAGTTTTCAGCCTGGACACTGTTATGCTTGATACATTTTGAAATAATGACAGGGATGCTAATTTGTTAGCCCTGACCACTTGGGGATGTAATGCTATGTACATCACAGTAAGTGACTGGCTGCCCAGTATCTGTGCGCCCATGCTACACTTTGCAGGGTTGTGTGTACAACAAATCAAGGAGTAAGGGATGAAATGGGCCATTTTTCTGGAGGATGCTCATACTCTGATTCAGAATACTTGGTCTGTTGCAATGAGGAACGGACAGATTAAGACTGCCCATCCAACATATAAAAATGTGATTATGACTCTCTTGGAGAATGAGACTGAGAACTCCCTCAGTGAAGTAATCGAACAAATACAGAAGTTAGGTGAACTAAGAGAATGGTGCCCCCAAGGAAGTGCAGGAAACGAAGGTATCCTCGATAATTTTAAGAAAAATGAAAATCAAGTTTCTCAAAGGGAAGTGTTTACAGCTTTTCTGAAAGACGGTTTGTCTCGTGATAAGACTGATGGTGTTCCAACTAAAGAACTGTGAAGAATATATAAAAAGAGAGGGTTGAACAAATCTAATAAGAAAGTGCAAAATTCTAAAGCAGCAGGTCCAGGAGCAATTCAGCCCTCAGCAATTCCTCTGGAGCCTCAACGTGACTTTATACCTACTCACAGAGGGCCACCCATGAGTGGATTAATGGTTCCAGTGGGAAAGGAGGATTGGGAGCTGTTTTCTGACTTGTATACTTGGAAAGACACCAGGGAAATGGTTCAGCGTAATAAAAAAGACTGAAATGATGGCCAAGCTCTGCTGCAATGAGCATGGAAGGACCATCAACCCCATGTGGATCTTCAAAAATTTTGGAAGAACTGGTCCTCCCAAATTGCAAAAAACTTAACTGACACTGGAGTGGAGGTCTCCTTTATACATGGAAACCCTAAGAAATTTTAAGGACAGCCTGTAATTGTTATAGGCTTGGGAGGAATTCAAATTGAAGCTGCACAAACACAAATAGAAATGAAAATAGGGAACCTCCCAAAACAGTTATATACTGTTGCGATCATTAACGTCCTGGAATATATAATTGGAATAGGTATTTTGAAGGGACTGATCTTGAATCTCCCTGATAGTCAATATCAGTTTCAAGTAAAGAATTATATTAGTGCCCAAACAGTTTTAGTGGGAAAGTTAAAATGCCACCTGAACCGATTCCTGATATCACTAAATTAGGAACCATGAAACAATATAGAATCCCAGGAGGGCATGAAGAGCCCATCAAGGCTCTTCATCAAGGCATTTTATAAACAGGTGATTTAAAACCCATGACCACTGCTTGGAATAATCCAGTGAGGCCAGTAAAGAAGAGTGACAGAACCTGGCAAATGTCTGCAGACTATAGAGAACTAAAACAAACTCTGCTTCTTGTCATCTACAGTGCCAGATATTGTTACTTTGATTGAAAAAGTGCAAATGCAAATAATTCATTATATAGATGACATACTGATTCAAGGAAAAAAATGAGGAGGAAATGCAAAAAATACTGGAACTGGTAGTGGATCATATGAAGCAGAAATACTGGGGAATTAATCCTGCTAAAATTCAAGGGTCATCCTAAACAGTGAAATTTTTAGGAATTCAGTGGCACCACTGGTGTCTGGAAGTATTACCTGTAGCTTGACAGAAAATTTTAGATTTTGCAGTACCACAAAATGAAAATGAGGGACAGAGATTTATTGGACTGTTTGGTTTTTGGAAGCAGTAACAAATTTTAACTACTTTATATAAAGTAACAAGAAAGAAATATGATTTTTAAAGGTTGAGAAGCATGCTGCCTTTGAATTAGTGAAGGAAGCTATTTAAAGGGCTTTGGATTATGACCCATGCAAAAGGGAGAGGTAGAGTTAAAAGCACCTCTAAATGGATCGCCAATTGGAATCTCGGGCAAAAAACGGGGAGAGAAAAGGTCTCCCTTGGGGTTTCGGGGAAGAACATTGATGGAGGGAATGTTTGCCAGCCACTGTATCAAGTTGCCCAGGCCCCATTCAAGCTGGTGGTGAACACCTCCAGGGATGGAGCATCCACAACTTCTCTGGGCAGCCAGTTTCACCCTCTGAATTAAAAATCTCTCACTAGCATCTAATCTAAATGTCTCCTCTTGAAGTTTAAAGGCATTCTCCCTTATCCTGACCCTGTCAGACCATGTAAAAAGTCTATCTGCTTTCTCTCTATTAGCTCCATTTGATCCGGAAGGCAGTACTATGCAACTAATAAAAAAATATAGATGTCACCCTGAAACTGCCCTTTTTCATGATTTCTATTAAAATCAAGTTCTCTGGGTGAACTTTGCTTATTGTAATCATATTAAAATAGCAAAACAGGTTTATTTCCCAAAGCCTGCCCACCTCCAAGGTGTGACCACCCTTCCTCAAGCATGCGCTCAGATTTTTTAGAAGCAAATCAAGAAGAATTTACACCAATTGCATCAACAGTATGTATGGCCAGCATTTCCCATCTTTAGTGAAGATACCATTACACACAAGCTCGGAGGACATCACTGACTTCTGGGATCAGTTGACGGGCTGAGCCTCTCTTCCCCCTCTGTTGGGTGAGATAGCTGGTTATACCGAGTGCTTCTCTGGGAAACTCAGAAATCTTGTGGAGTCGCTCAATAATTTCACTCATTTGCTCTTGGTTGTATTATTCACATTCTAGTTACTTGCACGTGCTCTGCAGACAAAGTATTTATCGCTGGCAATCTGAAAGAATCTGCACTTCTTCAGCTTTGATTAAGACTGCTATTCATTAACCTATCTATCTGTGAGTTCTCACCAAGCCATGTCCAGACTCTCTGAGGAAGGCGATGTTATCTCATCAAAAGCAACTCTATCAAGAGTTTGCATCACACTATTTGTGCATCCATAATCATAATTGTTCAACATACTGAATGCAACAAATTACTGGAAGGCAATTTGGAATTTTCTATGCGTATTGTTTGATTACTCAGAAACATTCAATAGAATCAACTAAAAACGTGGAGTCCAAGAATAAGTAAAAGTCGGCTAAACTTCTGGTTGGATATCCACTTTTAGCAGTAAAGTGAACTTTCGGTTTATCCAGTGCCAGGTCTTACAGACCTTAGTCTTAAAGGGCTCAGTACAGGCAAGAGAGAAGAAAGAAAGAAAGTAGACTTTTATGTTTCCAGAAAGAACTGAAGTTATTCTTTAAAAACTCCAGTCGATTGCAATGTTGATGTTTGATTTCAACTCAGTAAAACTTACTGACCCAGAGAGAATTTCTGCTGGGAAATACAATAATCTGGGTATATTTTAGTGAAGTAGAGAATTGGATTGGGTGTGTTTGCAAAAACAAACAAACAAACAAAAAAATCAGAATGAAGACAATTTGGAGGGGAATAGTTTAGAGAAAGTGAGCTTTAAAGAACTTCCTTGTGAGTGGTCATCCTGATGAAGTATTCCAACGATGTGTATGTCTGCTAGGAAAGCAAAATGCTGTGATGTAAGCATTCAAGGAGATTCCTTCAGTGTATTAAGGAGGTCAAGGTATCAGACAAACCAAGCATGCTTAAACCTTATGTTCACCAACACAGATGAGTTCATTAAAACACTAAGACTCAAGGTAATCTGAGTTGTAAAGAACATGCCCAGGTTGAGTTTGTGATCTCAAGGAATATGGAAGCTATGTAAAGGCACATGCAAGACGAGGAGGTGATTCGAGGCAGGAAGCATAGTTTCACCAAGGGCAGATCATGCCTGGCCAATCTCGTGGTCTTTTATGATTGAGTTATGGCCTCAGCCGACAAGAGTACTGAACGATGCCATCTGCCTGGATTTCTGTGTGGCCTTTGATGTGATCTCACACCATGTCCCTACCTGTAAACTGGAGGGAGCAGGATCTGAAGGCTGTACCATATACAGTGGGTAGGACTTTGTGCCTTCTGACTTCCGTCTATTTGGGCAGGTGAAAGATGGTCTGCATGGGCAACTTTTTACTAGGAACGATGCCATCCATCATAGCAGCTGTGCAACCGAGGGTTATCTCCACTGAGTGCAGATTTTTTAATTTTTTTTTTAAGGAGTGAGGTATGCAGGTTCTTGTTCTGCTGGAGAAAAATGTGAAGCTAACGGTGGTGACTGTGCAGAACTACAGTGGACTGCAGCTGATAACTTGCTTTATCAAGTAGTGTTCTTGTACGTTTTCTGTCTGTTGTCTTTTCCATGGAAAGAAATAAGAGACATTGCTTTCAGAGGAGTATATTCATTTTTTTGTGATCTTTTATTTCTTAATCTTGCACTGCACTCATGATCACCTGAGAAAACACAAAAGGCCAAAATACAAGGCCTTGACTCAATGCCAGAGCAGAGGAGAATGGAAGGGAAAGGAGAAGAGATCTGTAAAACCAAGGGTTCCACCGTCTTCTGAATGAGGGTCAACAGCTGTTGGTAGAACTGAGGATTCCATTACTGTACCATGATAATAAAGGAATTTCCAAAGACCTGAACTTCTCTACTTGAACAGATCTTGGAAAAACGGATCCTTTTTATTATGACTTCTAACATCTGAATAGAAAAGAACAGATATTTCATAAATTTAGCATGTTAATTGCTAGAAGTAATAAAATTCAAAGTATTTTATGTGTATTTTAGTCAGATTAAGAAATATTTTTAATTAGATAATTCTATGATTATCATTTTATTCTTATTTCTTATTTTTATTTATATAGTAGGCATAATTAACAGTGGGATTACAAAAAAAAAATCAAAAAGTCATGTTTGAAAATACGTAGATAGAAAAAGCTGGGATTTTTAAGTTCTGCAGTAGTTTAGACAGAATAATATGCAGCAAAATACCAGGCTACCTTTGATTTCATTCATATTCAAGAAACATGACAATGCTTGTTTTTCAATGTTCACTAAATCAGAAGTATAAAGCAAACAACAGCTAAGCAATCAAATCTAGAAACACTTCTTCAATCATGCTACTTACGTCTTTTTGAGATATTCAGCTGCATCTGGACAAGACTGAGCAAACATTTTCTATTATTTGAACCAGAGATCAGACCAGATGTGCTTCAATGATCTCTTCTGAGATCACTTCCATAGTGGTATGAATGTCACTATCCACGTGAAATAAAAAAAACTTTGTCCCAGTCACTGTATTGTGAGAGTTCATTTCTCACAGTGTGCTAATTATTACACTGAGAAAAGAGATTGAATAAGCAAAGGAAAATATCAGAAAAAGCAGAAGGAAAAAACAAATGGCTTGAAAATTAAATACATGAATAGCGTTAACACTTGGTCACTTCTACCCTCATTGTCATACTAGCTTCTTAATTTAGTCTATGACTTCTTTTCCCTTCAAATCCTATAGAATACAAGTAAGAAAATATAGCATTAAAAATCAAAGAGCTGTTTATTTAAAGATAGAAGAAAATATGTATATTTTGCATCACTCAGTGCTCATGGTCTGTTGAATTTATAAGAGCTCATGGGATTCCACCTTGAATCAAAATGATATGAAGGCATGTCTCCTTTACATCATCTGAATGAAATAATGCAGTGTCTGAGGCACGGACTCAGACATGAACAATCCAAATCATTTATTACGGGTTCTAACATCCCTTATATACATCCACAAGTTTTCTCTTCTAGCTTTCCCACCTGTCTCTCCTTGTCAACAATACAATCAACAAACACTCCTTAACTGTGCTTATCCAATCAGAGCCATGAGTCGTTCCCAGGCACGCGCTTCTCTTCCAGTCAGAGTCGTCATCATGCAGCCATCACCCAGCTTACTTGACTTTGGATTTCTCTTCTTCTGGAGATGTCCTTGGTTCTCAGCAATGATTTCTCATGCTGTTTATCTTGCTCCACAGCTTCTGCTCTAATAGTCTTTCCTGTATTCCCACAAAATAACATCCTTTTCCACATAACATTATTAAAAGGCACCAAAGGGAAAACGTTTTATAAATTGCACATACTGCTCATCTATTTGAATATTTATTTCAGGATTCTAAAGATCTTCTTGCAGAGGAAAATGAAGTCCTTTAATTGAATAACCTAGAGTTCTGATTTTCTAGTAGAGTTCATTAGATTCCTTAAAGTTTCTACATTATCTGTCTTTAAAATAAATATATTAATTAGGATTAGTGGTTTATCCTCAGGGGTTGAATTAGAACAGATTATTATGGTGTTACCATGACAATTATTTCTCATTTGTATCACAAGATCTTTACCTATTGTCCAAGACTACACTTGATAAGTACTGCATAAACCCATGTGCAGAACAAAAATACATAGCTTATCCCTCAGTTTCAGTCTGCAACACAGCATTTTTGTTTGGTTTTCCACTGTCAAAGAGCCTCAGTGAACTGTTATTTAAGCAGTCTAGCGTTTCATGTTGAACAGAAAAGAACTCTCATGATGGTATTTCTTAATGTGAATATTTTTCCAGGACAACACTTTTTCATACTTTCTTGGATGAGAAAGAGTGAGTTCCCCATTTTTTTTAAGAGAGTTGGGAAATTGTTATCTACTACAACTTTGCTGCTTTTACTATTATTTATTTTAGCTAAAGATGTAGTACTGTATTTTGCAGTTTATGACACAGTGAAGCCCTACAAGGCTATTAAAAGTTGTCTCTCCTTGATGGATATCATGCAGGAACAAAACTGTACTTGCACAGTTCACCACAGTGATACTTGTGAAGCCTTAGTTGAGTTCCATTGCTTAAAAAACTCAGATTCATGTTTTATGTTGAGTACATAGAGTTTAGCACATCTGAACTGAATGAGTTTTCTAAGAATTTACATATATATACACAAACTGAATAAGTGATTAAAAAGAACTAAAATGATTCCCAACATTAGTGTCTGTGTTAGCTGGTTCTTTGTATTTAATTATACAAACAGTAGAATAAAGCAGCCTTCTCTTCTTATTAATAAAACCAATAGATTTTTTTTTTAATATCTGAAGACATATTTAGTAGTTTCTGTACATATTTAACTGAAATACCAGTAGAGATCAACAGCTCTGATGACCTTTAAAAGAAGTTGCAGGATATAATGTTAAATAATGGCTGTTCTTCTTCTAAAGCCAACTCATAAAAAAGTTCTGCCAATCTTTGTGACTGAGGAATAAGAGTAAATGATGATCCATATGTCACCCACCATCTGATTACAATGTTCCATCCCTGCCTACTTTCAGTAATCCTATGGCTGCATCTCTGTTCACGTGTCTGTTCGAGAGGAACACCTGGGGCAGTTGTGGCTCTATTGAAAATTGATGAACTGTTCATTGCACAAACTGGATTTTTTTAAACTCTGTCAACAACCACTCTGCTAGTTTTGTTATACTTGTATGTGGCTATATCTTGCATTACTTCACCAAATAGTCTTATTTGGTAGGTACTCGGATGTGTATTTTTCAGATGAGGAAATATTACAGATTGTATTTCAGTGCTGTTGTTTTCTGCACCAAGACTGCTAAGCTTTTTTTTTTTCTTCTTTGAACAAAAGAGAAGCTAACAAGGGTGTTTCACATACATCCTTGGAAAACTAACAAGTTACTGTCACTGCTAACGTTGAAAACATAATGCAAGAATGCAGAAGTGTTAGTCTGCCTGCTCCACTGCAACCCTTATACAGTTTCTTGTAGCATTTTGTGGCAAACTAAAACAATTCCAAAATACTGTTTTTGTGACAGTAACTCAGATTTTTTATCTGATTGATCTGGGCATAAAAGGAAGAAGCTCTGGCAAAATTCCTAACATCACAAGGCTCTCAAGCTATTTTCAGACTTTTTACTAGTGCCTTCAAGACCTCAGCTGCAGGTAAGCGAAATATTTAGTTTTTCTCCCTGCACAAGTCAGAAAACATGTGAGACTAACACAGCTCCTGTAGTCTCTGTGTCCGACGCGCGTTCCGCCGGGGGCTAGCAATCTACCCTCGCTAGTTCTAGCGATCTACCCTCGGTAGGGCCATTGCAACACAGACACCAATATGGTGGACATAGCAAATGGCGTTTATTACCACGTGACGATTCCTTAAGTACGCATCTTGCCTTGTCCACGCCCCTTAAGCGTGCGTCATCTTTCCATCACAGAGCATGGGAAGTCCTACCGCGTCACATCCCGAGTCCTCGTTAGCGCCTACTACAAGCTCCCTTGAGTGCATACACTGATAAAAATTTCTCACTTCATGGACCAGCAGTGTGGCCAGCTGGCACAAAGAATGAAGCTTGCAGTATGAACTCTGATGGAACAGATAACCCTTTTGCTATACTTATGTCCAGATAAAGTCCAAATACATGACAAATCAAAAACTCTCATGCATTGTGCATGCTACATTACATCTACTGACATGCCAAGAAAATAAAATCAGAACTCAAAACATTCTGATGGGGCTTCTGAAACCACCAGTAAAAACAGCAACAAATACAATAAAAAACAATAAAGAGTACAAATTGCATTTTCATTCCAAATGTTATTAGAGTCTGAGGAATCTTGCTTAAATCTTCCAGGTGTTTTATCATGGCAGCAATTCTTGAGCTGGATTTCCTATTAAGTATTCATTTTCTTTTATCATATTACTAAGAAATAGCCAGTTAACTACCTTTTAACATGGGGCTATTTTTATAGAGTAAGTATACATGATTTGTTTCTTTTAAATGGTTCTGAAGTATGCATCTTGAATTATCACATCACAATTAAAATATGATAATGCTTTGTATAAAAATAGAAGTGATAGTTTCAAATGGGAATATTTGAAAAAATAAATGATTCACGTATGCTTCTTAAAGCGTATGTTTCATCTTGAAACCTGACATCCAGTGAAGACTGAGGCACAGAACTTGTGGAGTGCAATGGCTTTCTCTATGTCTATTGAAGCCAGTTCCTTCATTCATCAGAGTGGGGGTGCACTTTCTTTGACTTCTATTTTCTGAACCAGTGTACCTTGGCTTCTGTCTTCTAAACCAGTGTACCTATATACTTATTATTTTTCACATTCCTTGCCAAATTCAGTTCTGTTTGTGCCTTGACATTCCTGATCTCTTCTCTACAAAACCAGGTAGCATACCTATTTTCTTCCTACGCCAACCATTCCTGTTTCCACTGTCTGTACATTTCCTTCTTATTCCTCATTTTAACCAGTAGGTTCTTATTCATCCATGCTGGTTTCTTGCCTCTTCTGTTTGCTTTTGTGAATTGGGGGACAGAGAGCTCTTGTGTCCTTAAAGAGCTCCCAGCTGCATTCCATTCCTATGTTCCTACAGACAGTCTCCTATGAGAGCTCATCCAGTAATTCCTTGAACAGCCTGAAGTGTGCTGTCCTGAAGTTCAGAATCCTGACTCCACTCTTTGCCATTTCCATGTTCTTTGAGATAACAAACTTAGCACGGGTATGGATGCTGCAGCCCAGACTGCTTCTTAATATTATACTCTTAAGAAATGCAGTGGTGAGCATCAGATCCACTAAAAGCTCCTCTGGTTGGTTTGTCTTATATCTGGACCAGGAAGTTACATCCTCAATGCTGTCCAGAATCAGGACAGTACAAATTTAGGACAGTGCAAAAATTATGTTAACTATCCGAAAGGAACGGTTGAGCCTTTAAAAATGTCAAAACAGCAATATTTATATCCAATACAAACAATATTTTACATACATACTGACACACACAGACATAAAATGGTTCAGTTTATACAGATATGCAACTGGTCTTCTTAGTGCTAAAGATAACAAAAAAATTCCATCTACCCAAATGCAATTTGTGAGATTTAGCTGCATTAAGTGAGTGGTTATTTTCTTAAGTAGATAAATATGTGTTCATATTTAATATGGACAAATAAAGTATGCAGAAAGACAGGGATTTATGTGGCTGTTGATAAGTCTTATGTTGTACGGATCTCATAGAAGGCAGTTAGAAAGATGAGATTCACGTTCATTAAGCATACATAAAAATGATGATGCAGGCTGATTTTTAATGATATACACTATTCAATGCAACGCTGTTTGTGCAAACACAGCTTTTCTCTTCCCAATTGCACTTTTTCCCAAGTTTGCAAAGACTTGTTCTAAAACTGGAATATATTGTGTCAGCATCGTGAGACATACTTCTTAAATACAGAGACAGTTTATGAGAACTTATTTACCTGAATTGAACATGTATGGATTATCTAATACACATAGATACTTTCCCTAGCACTGCTGATCTTGTCTTGAGGGTAGGAAATGTGAAGCAAATGGTTTTCTGCCTTCTGGAATGTTTAAAAAAACAACAAAAACATGAAGTAACAAAAAAGAGAGTACTAAAACAACCCTGTGATTTAATCATTGAGGAATATGAGGGCAAGAGGGAGAATTCATTGAGCTGTGATTTGTATCTAACCTGCCATCAACTAGATTTGTATATATTATTTTATCCTGTCAATTCAGTCAGTTCCTGCTGGGTTGCCCTTTCATGGCACATTTGTTAGTCACAGATCTCTAACTGGATTCAATGGAAACACAGAGAGCTAAGGAAAGAGCTAATAGCCTATCTTCCTTTGTGTAGCTGAGTACACATATATTGAGAAGAGTATAGTGGAGCATAGGCTGTTATAATCTTTACATGTAAATGCTACTGGGATTAGTCTTTTAAACGTAACAGATACTTACCTCTCAAAAATTGTAAATACCACACCGTTCTGTCAAAATGGAAGAGAAACTTCTTCCTTGAGTCTGGGAACTGGATACCCTCAAGGTTGAGATTCCATCCTTGGAGACACTCACATCCTGGATAGACACAATCTGATCAGCCTGATGTAGTTAACCCTTTTTTGAGTAGGGACACCGGGCTAGGTGATCTCTAGAGATCTCTTCCAACCTCAGCAAATCTATGATTGTTTTTTTGTGTGGGAAAAAAAAAAAAACAACAAAACAACACCATGTCTTGTTTATTTTGGTGATATGTTGCTCAAGATGTCTACTCCTAAGGCTGAGAAAGCAAAGGATTCTGCTGCAGAAAAAAAGGAGAGAGTGTTGGTAGTATTGGATTTGTTAAGTTGTGAGAAGGAGGGGGATATTATTTGAGGTACAAAAGAAGGACTAATTGAAGGAGAGGAAGGAGCTGAAGGTATTGAGTGAGTGACAGTAGATGTGTTAATATTTTTTCATAAATGCATTAATGTTTCCATAGCATCTTACCTTCACTTTTATTCATGACTACTTATTTAAATGCATCCTTACCTCCAGGGATATACCGGAGTCATTGAGGGGAAAAGCCTAGTACATTCTGGATCCAGCTAGGAAGAGTGAGCATGAAGAAAAAGCTTAAAAGAGCAGCTGAGAAATCATATGACAGAAGGACAAATGAGATGTTAAATATGGTATCAACAGGGAAATGAGATAAAAAGAAAAAAATTGGAAGAAGTTAACTGTGTAGATGTCATGGTTTTATGATTTTTGGTTATCAGTATTCCACATCATAACATCATGTAGTGCACTGGGAGTTAAAGTGTTCTGGGTAGCTGTCCCAGAAGAGAAGAAGAACTATGTTCCCCAGAAGCCTGTTCGCTGTGGTGTTATCATTTCTGCTCAGGTGGAACGGATATAAGGCCTTGGTAGGTCATCTGACCGGGCTCTTCTTCGTCAGACTCTCTCCCTGCTGTTCAACCGGACTGCGCATCTCACCTCAGCGTTACGGTGAGGCCTACCCAGCTTTTGGACAATCTCTCTCTCTCATTATATTTGATTTATTAGCTTCAATTCTAATTATATTGTATTATAATGTGTTATCTTGTATTCCGATACCATATTTAGTAAATTGGTTTGTTTCTCCTCAGATCGTTGCCACTTTATTTTTAATTATTTTGGGGTCCCCTTTTTCCCTATTGCAGAGGCGTGGATTTTGCAAAATCCCTCTGCCCCGCCGGTCACGGAACCGGGCTGAACCAGCCCGTAAACTGTCGACAGTAGAGTTGCGAAGAGTCAATTAAAAATAGTGAAGAAGATTCTACTTGACACAGTGAAGAAAAGGAAACCAGCTGCAAGACTAAAAAAGTGAAGTAAAATGGGCAGAGCTTTTCATATTTTATTGTGATATACTGTGTTATGAGCTAACTGTTAGGGAAGACAAAAAAGAAAGGGGGAGCAATTATGACCACAGGATTTTGATATATTTAAGATGCAGGCAGGAGATCTGGCTCTCTGGAAAGAAACTGAACACTATTAATAGAAATATCAAACAATGAAACTGAGGCAAATGTGGTAATGAATAAAAACATGAAAACATGAAAACTTCAGATCTTTTCCTTTGGATCCATATACAGCTCTAATCTTGAATTAGCTCTGGAGACAAGCTATTTAACAAAGCTATATCATGATACAGTTATGACATGTCCAGAGGTCACAGAAAGAGGCAAGTTTTAGATAAGCATAGCTAAAACAGTTCATACTGTTGTGTCTTATGAAACACCTGAAAATTCAAGCCCATAGGTATAATCTTCTTAAAATAATATTAAAAAAAATCAACATTATTGTTCTTTATCAGTGCTGACAAAAAGCTTATGACAAGCAAATGCAGTGACTTTCCATAAACCAACTTTTAAACCTCACAGTTCATTTTAGGCAAAAATATTTTGACTATAATAAAAACAGGAGTGGTCAGGCAGAAGTGGACAGTGTCGGCACAGGAACAGTATTTCTGGGATCCCAGCAGGTGACTGTATAGAGTTGCGGACTGTGTATCTCCCTTCCTCAGAAATGCAGGCTTTTGGGCATACATCTAATGCACTTTGAGATCTGAATTCTATCTCATATTTATTCTCCATAAATAAGCACAGTGAGAAGTCATGCATCAATTTGATTGAACTTCATAATTTTATGTCACCTTTTCAGAAGTGTTAGAATTTACTAGTTGTGTTTCAGCAGTGACAACAGTGATGTGAAAGACAAACCATGTTCCAGATGATCATGCAGATATTTATGAGAGCAGCATACAGCTCACATTCATTGCTTGTAAAAATGCATAGCTGATAGTAGTGACTAAGTTGTAAAAGAGTGCTTTGTAGCTGAGAATTTGCTCTATCAACCAGTGTTATTGTGCTCATTGTATCTCTTGTAGTTTCCATGAAAATAAATTACTAGCAGATTACTAGCAGAGTGACCAATGTAGAATTGTATTAATCATAATATTAAATTTAAAACCTGAAGATACACTTTTGCAAGGTGTTCATATTACTATGCACTACAAATTGAAAGCTGGAACTAGTTACTTTCAGAATGGAAAATACCCATGAGAAATCAGGACAAGCAGTGTTAGTGGTAATGGCCGTTCCTGTTGCAGGAAGACACTGAACACTGTTTTGCAGTGCTTGGCAGTATGTGAATCCATCATTCAAAGAGAAGTGCTATGAATACTCCAATCTCTAGGCTCCAAAAACAGCATAAATCACTGTCATAGTTCACATTCTACAACTTTAGTAAAAGTATATAAGAAAGTGATAACTGCCTTCTTCTTCAAGTGGTGATATAGGTAATACATAAGGTTGGGAATGTACACAACATAATAAGGTTGTTTTTTCTAATGTCCCTGTACGAAGTCTGAAGCTAGGATTTGGCTCAATAACCCTTTCTTTCACATCAGAGAAGCAGGGGAACAGTAGCACCAGCATCAGATAGACAACGGTAGCCAGGAAAATATTTGTTTTGAAATTTGGAATTGCTTACATTCACATTTTCAATCTGTTGAACAATTTTAGGTATGAGTAAAAATGTCCCGCCTTTTTGAACTTTTTTGGTATTTCAAATTGATTGCCTGGTATTCTTTATTTCAACTGTTAGATAAGGACTGCAAATTATTGAAATGCAGCCAGGTGTGGCTAGATGATAATGTGTTTGTTGTAATATAACATGAGTACAAAGCACCCACTACAGATTAGGCTGAACTTTTATTTCAATTGCTCACATGTAGCAAATAAGTTCAGATTAGACAAAGATGTTTTAATAAAAGTTGAATACTGTCTTTTTTTCTTTTTACTTAAATGTGAACCCTAGCATTTGACTTCGGAAAACAACTAACTTTCCACTTTGTGAAGAGAAGGATTCTTCTGCATTTTAACCTAGGTGTTTTTTGTTATTAAATTCTACCACCAAAAACCACAGACAACATGGAGGACGGATATATATGTGTATATGAAGTTGGGACACTTCTAATTTACAGAGTAATACTAATTAAAAGTGTCCATTATTTGTTCAAATCTAGACCTCAACCACTTGAAGGCATACCTTGATAGTACTGAACGAGACTTAGAACACTGATAGAAGCATGAATGAGCACTGGAAACATGGCATCATTGACAGCATTGTTGGATGCTTGAGGTGTTGTTGAACATGTTAGTTCCTCAGAGAATAACTGAAGAAACCAAGTGAAAGGAACCAAGAGAACCTTCCTTCTAACTGATGTCTCAATGGAAATCAGCTAAATGCATTTCTAGACAAAGGACTTCAGTCCATTTTTTTTAAGCACTGCTGTGGGCAGCAAGATATCCCATACTGACAGTGTATGCATTCTCCTTGACACCAGCACACTTCTTCAGAATGAAAGCATACAACATTTTGACTTGTAAATAGGTACCCTGGTTCTGTTAATCCCTGTGATTGATCACTCCAAGACGAGAATAGTAAAGATTACTTCCAATATTGGCACACAGATGTGGCAGACTCTATAATACAAACAGAATCGATATGTTCCATAATAATAAGGATATTTAGAGAACACCGGTGTCTTATCCTTAATGAAATGATGCACGACTGTGAATGAAGTTTAATTAAATAGACAATGTTTTTGGGGGGATTCTGGCTCATTAATTTAAAGACAGTTAGTGGGCTTTTCTTTTCTTTTTAATGTATATGCCTAAAATATGGTTATATCTTCTACGAACAGGATTATTACAGTATCTGTAGTACTCATTAGTGCCAAATATAATGGAAGACATTAATAGAACCATACCTTGGGCTGGAAGGGACCTGAAAGATCATCTAGTTCCAATTCAAATCCTTTCCATGGGCAGGGTTACCATTTGCCTTGTTCTCTGATGATGTGAAACGAAGATGCTGTTACCCAGCACAGGAGAAAAATCTGCATATTCATAGAATTATAGAACCATAGAACCGTAAAACTATGGAACTATAGAACCATATAATGGCTTGGAAGGGTTGGAAGTTGAATAAAATGCTGTTTCCGATCAAGCTGATGACCAGACAAACTTTTCTCTCTTATCAACATTAATTAGAGCTATTATGCATTCTACATTTTACAACACAGAGTTGCTAAATTGAGCAACTGTTTTTCTAATTGACGTAGAAGTAGCAGCACTGCGAGGAAGAATGCTAATATTCAATTGCCTTTATCTAGTCCCTTCCCCTGCTATGAGGAAATTTCACAGCAAGCAGAGGAGAGAAACATTCCAGACAACTACCTTTTAAAATTAATCAGGAAGATCAGAAAATGCATGCACGCCAATCTTCTAAATCTTCTCTGTCAACACTAACAACTCACAAATAAGACTTGCTCCTCAGCAACAATGACTTTTTTTGTTTTAAAAAGAATATTTACCAGTTTGTTTATATTGCCTATTATATTTTCATGTACATAACAGTAAAGAGGTCACAAAAAACTGATTTGAATGGAATAGCTAACTTGATGTCTACCCTTGAATGCATAACACATTCTTCAGTTCACAGAGAATAACACATTTTTCCCAGAATGATTGCTATCATATTTGCATAATATCTACATGATGACTATTCACAGAAATGTCAGAAAACAAGTCTTTATCATTGTAGACATAAACCTGAAGCAAATCTATTAAAAAAAATTGTTCACTCATGCATTTCGCTCTTATGTCTGTGCCCAAACTAAAGCCAAATCAAACTGCAATTTTCTTCCAAAGCGGCTGGTCATTGGGAAATTATTCATATCCTGCAGCTGTGGATTTACATAAACTTTCCTTGGAACATGTTGCAATATACCACTCATAGGCATTTATACAACACAAGCATCTGTAGATCACATGAAACAAACATTTCAATTTTTATCACTAATTTTTGCTGTTTTTTTTTTATATGTTATACAGCTCATCCATAACATTTGCCTGTGCTGCTCAGTGTAATAACTAATTCTGAACATTGCAACTTTGTCTAGAATTAAGCAAATGGTCTAACTGAAGTTCATGTCCTGCTCTGACACAAGCAATATACACGTTCTGTGGTATCTTCTCCAAAGTCAGTTAGTGGGAATGACTGTTGATGGATAAGAATGTTATATAAATAATTTGCATGGTTGCCCTGGATTTAGCTGAGACAGGCAGGCAGGAAGGCAGGGGAAGTACAGAGTCAGGACAGTTGGCCTGAATTAGGCATGGTGTTATTACAAAACAAGTGACATCATGTGGAAGGCCATAAAGTTGTGGGGAGGTAGCTGGGGATGGCTGTTGCTTGGGGATTGGTGGATGCTGGTGAGTGGTGAGAGGCTGTGTTGCTAGGGGGCTGTAATCCTGTGGGTAGTTGTATTGTTGCTGTGTTTTGGTTTGTGGGGTGCTGCGTGATTTCATTCTGGATACGTATATATATGGTTATCATCACTTCTTCCTCTTTTCCTTGTCTGTCTTAGTAAATACTTCTTATTTCAAACCCCAAGATTTGTTTCCAGTTTCCTCCCTCATCCTGCTGTGGTAGGATGTAAGTGAATGTCTGTGTGTTTTTAGCTGCCTGCTGGGTTAAACCTCTACAGTCCCTTTTGGCACATAATGTGTGGCTTGAAGGTTTGTGATCTGATCACAATGTGTTGAAAAAAAATTGTTCCAAGTGTTATAGCAGTTTAATAGTAGCTGATCACAATGCTATTTTTAAAAATTACTTATGGAGATCTATCGGTGTTTTTTTCTTTCTTTCTTTTTTCTTCTGGAAGCATTATTTAGCATCTTATTTCCTGTATATGTTCAATGTTGTGCTGTTTGCCATCTCCAAGGGGTGGATTAAGGTTAATCATTTTTCAGTATGGCATAACACTGGTCTGGAAACGAATCTGGTATTTGTATTCAATATTGCAATCATCTTCTTACTTCAGGAACTGTATCTTGGAAAATATCAACACTTGTAATCTTTACTTTCTCTCCCTGGAGAAGCAGGCTGTGTGGTGTTTAGCTACATTAAACTGCAGCAGTGGCACACTTCCATTATTTTTTCCATATCTTTTCCATACCATTCCATCTGGGTATCATTGTAAGCATTTATTTTTATTTAGGAAACAACACATACTATGTATGATGATGTAGATAATTCTAGAAGAAATGAATAATCTGTCATCTGGGAAGAAAACTTTCTTGAGCTCTTTGCTCACGGTCCTTCCTTCATGCCCCTTGTGAAACATCAAGTTTCACAGGTTTCACAATCCAAAATATACTTTAAAAGGGATTATAAGAAAAAAAAGTAATCTGTATGCTCGATATCTGGTATCAATATCAGACTGTTCTAACAGTAAGGAATATGGAATTTGCCTCAGGCATTTTTAGTAAAATCTATTTTTCCCTCACAGTGGGAAGACAGAGACAAGGAATAGAATGAAGCCCTTGTAATCCAAGAGGATTAATCTATTACACCACTTGAAAGCACAAATCTATGGGGCTTGAAGGAGCTGCCAGAAATTCTTGCTGTTTTCAAAAACTGAGGAAGTCCCAGTTGACTGGATTTTGGTGAACATTATGCCTATCTACAAGAAGGATATAAAGGAGGATTCAGGAGATTAGTGATCTTCGTGACAGGAAAGGTCACGGAGCTGATCAACCTGTGTGCCCTCACATAGCACATGAAGGACAACTAGGTAATCAGATCCAGTCAGCATGTCTTTATGAATGGCAGATCCTGCCTCAGTAACCTGATCTCCTATGACAAGATGACCTGCTTAATGGAAAAAGTAAAAGCTAGCAATGCTGCTTTTTTGGACTACAGTGAAGCATTCAATACTCTTTCTCTTTCCTTTCTCCTGGCAAAGCTGGATGCTTGTGGCTTAGACAGATAAACTGTTTGCTGGGTAAAAACTAGCTGAATGGTTGGGCCCAAAGAATCATTGTGAATGAATTTATATTTGGTTTATAGTTGGTCACAGGTTCTCCAGGGCTCAGCACTGGGGCCTGTTTTGTTCAATGTTTTTGTCATATTCATATCATATTTTTATGATGAGAGAATTGAGTGCACCCTCAGTAAGTTTTCAGATGACACCAAGCTCAGTGGGAGAGTTGAACTGCTTGAGGGTAGAAAGGTTATGCAGAAGTATCTGTATAGGCTGGATTGATGGGCTGCATCCTGTTATGTGGTATTCAACAAGGTTTAATGCCTGGCTCTCCCCTCAGATCATACCAACCATCGAAGAACAGCGCCTGGAAAGTTTACAGGCAGACAAGGATTTGGGATGCTGGCTCACAGCTGATTGAAAATGAGCTAGCAGTGTGTCCAGGTTTCCAAGAGGGCCAGTGGTATCCTGGCTTGCATCAGAAATACTGTGGACAGTGGGACAAACAGAAGCGATTTTCCCTCTCTGCTCAGTACTGGTGAAACCGTACCTTGAATAATCTGTTTAGTTGTGGGCTCCTCACTACAAGAAAGACTGGAATGCATTCAGAGAAAAGCAACAGTGCTGAACTAGGAAATAAAACATACGAATCATGGTTAAAGGAACTGTGTAGTCTGGAGAAGAGGAGGCTGAGGGGAAACTTCATTGCTGTCTAAAGCTGTCTGAAGAGAGGTTGTAGTGAGTTGAGCGTCGATCTCTTTTCTCAGATGACAAGTGATAGGATGCTAGGAAATTGTCTCAAATTACAAATAGTTTAGATTGGATATCAGGAAGAATTTCTTCATGGAAAAGGTGGTCAAGCATTGGCACATGTTGCCCAGGGAAGTGGTGGAGTCATCATCCTGGAGGTGTTTAAGGGGTGGCTAGACACAGCATCTGGGGATGTGGTTCAGTGGTGGACTTGGTAGTGACAGGCTGATGGTTGGGCTTGCTGACCTTAAGGGTCTTTTCCAACCTAAATAACTTTATGGTTCCATGAATGTTTTTCTGTTCACATATGAATCCAGCAAGCTATAAAACAAAGTCTACTAAATAGATCTAACTAAACTCAGAGACCAGGATGGCTGAGATTGGAACGGACCACAGAAAGCCATTTTGTTCAACTCACCTGCTCAGATAGAGCCAGTTGTTCAGTACCGTGTCCAGATGGCTTTTGAATATCTCTGAGGAGTGAGTCTTCACCACCTCTATGGGCAATCTCATTCAACATTAAGTCAACTTCACAGTGAGAAAGTGTTTCACGATATTCAGATGCAGCCTCCTGTGTTTCAGTTTCAGCCACTGCTTCTTGCCCTGTCAATTACAGAGAATGTAATAGTCTGCAGTAGACCAATTGGATGCAAGCTAATTGGTGTATTCTGTTCTAATGTCCAATTAAACTGTACAGCAGAGGACAGTCCCTGGCTAAATGTCTGATTCATTACAGGGAAAGTATTATGTGAATACTGGAGCTCCTACCAAAACACCCTCAGCCTTGTCAGACACTCCTGGATGCAGAGTTTTGTATTGGACATGTTTTTAATCCAACAGGTGTAAATTATCACTTTCAGTCAACTCAAAAAGTATTTTTCTTCCAGAATTCAGCCTTCATACCTGCATCTAGTATGCACAGAAAAGTTAAATGGGCAGTGGGTAGGACCTGCTACTTTTGAATATCTTTTAATCTTTGCTGAGCTGCTCCTTTTACATTGTTGCTACAGCTACTTTATTTTTCTCTCCAGCACTGTCATATACGTAACTGCAATTTTTCTTCTACTCGAATGTTGGAAGCTCAGGTCTTGGCACCTGCCCTAGTGGATTAGTGGTCATATTGCAATGGGCAGAATCCTGGCAGGGACCATATCACAGCAGGTTGTATTTCACTCAGAACAGTAGTCTCCTGGCCTTCAGGGAGACATGGTATAGAATCATAACATTATATTACGGCTTGGGCTGGAAAGAACATTAAAACCTATCCTAGTTGCAATCCCCCTGCCATGGACAGGGTTGCTACCCACAAGATCAGGCTGCCTAGGGCCCCATCTAACCTGGCCTTGAACACTCTTATGGATGGGGCATTCACAACTTTTCAGGGCAGTCTGTGCCAGTGCCTCACCACCCTCTGAGTAAAAAATATCTGCCTTAATATCTAACCTAAATGTGTCCCCCCTTTTAATTTAAAACTAAAAATTCCTCCTTCTCCTATGACTGTCAGACTGTGTAAAAAGTCTGTTTCCTCCCTGCTTATAAGCTTCCTTCGAATATGGAATGGCTGCAATGAGGTGTTCCTGAAGCTTTCACTTCTCCAGAGTGAACAAACCCAGCTCCCTCATCCTTTCCGTGTAGGAGAGGTTCTCCAGCTCTCATCTGGACCAGCTCCAACAGCTCTATGACTTCCTTGTGCTGCAGGTCTCGGGCCTGGATGCTGTACTCCAAATAGGTTCTCATGAAGGCAGAGCAATGAGGGACAATCACCGCCCTCACCCTGCTGGCCACCCTTCTTTTTGATGCATCCCACAATACAGTTGGCAATCTGGACTGAAAGAGCACACTGCTGGTTCATGTTTGATATTTCCATGGCATGTCAATAGATATAGGAATGTGGAGAAAGCTATGTGATCTTCTGATTAGTCAGTCATGTATCTGGACAGTATCTGGCTTTTAGTATAGCAAGAGGCCTACCTATTCCATCAGAGGTCATACTCTCTGCAAGCTCTGTCCTTTGTGTATCCCAATGATAATACAATATATACATACTGGCAACATGGCTCCTCTTAGAAAGTGGCAATAACAACTATCAGCAAGTGTTTACTTCTCTTAGTCAGAGAAAACTTGCTATCGATCGTAATGGGAGGCAGTTCCTTGGCTAATAAGCACCCGATGTCAGTCATTTCTGCCTTTCCTCACTTTCCCACTGTAGGGGAATGGAGTTAGACAGCTCACAGGAAATTAAACTGCTACTGCTGTTTTCTGTCTTCTGCCACTATCACTTCACAACTTGAGTATTGGTCTTGTCTTGTAGTTTGAGGATTATAGCTCTATAAAAGCTTCACTGTTTTAATCAACATCAGAGTCTCCTCCAGAAACAGCAGAAATTTTTTTTAGAGAAAAATACAAATTTAAATTTTTTTCTACACGCATACAATTATGCATATATGCATGCACGTTGACAAAGACATATGTATATCTGTACCTGTGCACACTCACACAAATATTTCAGGTACATCTAGTAATTTTAAAGTCAGTTATCACTTCTAACTGTGCGTGTCTTATAACTCTGCCAAGAGAAATCATTGCAGCTACAATTTTAAAAGCCACATATCTGCCTCCCCTAAAGATGATAGCTATTTTGTTTTTGTTCAGGATTCAAAATTCTGGCAAAATGCTGATGATCATTATTTTTCCAAAATTCACATTTAGGATATGACAGGAAATTTTATGGAGTGACATTTAAGACTTGTCTGTTTTGTGTTCTTAATCTCTCCTTTCACAGTCTCGAGTTTCTAGCACATCTGTGAAATGGAAAGATGCAGTGTCTGATGCACAGACTCAGATGTGAACAATCCGAATCTTTTATTACAAGTTCTCACATCACTTATATACCTTCACAAGTTCTCTTTTTCTAGCTTTCCCATTTGCCCCTACAACTTTCCCAGCCACCTTTACATGTCAACAGAGCATTCTACAAACAATCCTTAACCGTTCATGCGGGCGCTTATCCAATCAGAGCCGTGAGCTGTTCTTTCTTCTTCTAGAGGTGTCCTTGTTTCTCATGCTGTTTATCTTGCTCCACAGCTGCTGCTCTGAACAGTTTTTCTTGTATTTCCACAGAAAGATAATTCAGTGAAAGAAAAATATTTTCCTGAAGTTTAGTATTTATTTGGTGCTGAAAAATCCAGGAGTTGTTAATCTTTCTTTAGGGCTTACCTAAACAATGGCTGGCAAAATATTGGACCAGTACACTGTTAGGTCAAGTATAGGTATCTGTGCTGAGAATTTTGAGATTCCATATGAGCTAATGGCCTGAGTGGATGACATTACAATCTAATGCGGTGGTATACCTTTTTCAATTTCTTCTTTTTATTTTCATGAAATGAGGAGTGTTCATACTGTGCATTGGAAGTAGAAAAGATTCTTATAATAATAATCACCATGACTCACAGAGTCATAGAATCATCCAGCCTGGAAAAGACATTCAAGGCCAACAAACAATCTGATCTATGGAGCACCACCACATAACTATGTCCCTTAGTGCCACTTGCACACATATCTTGAATACCTCCAGAGATGAAGACTTCACCAGTTCCCTGGGTAACACATTCCAATGCTTGACCACCCTCGCCATGAATAAATTCATCGTAACATCCAATCTAACCCTCCCCTGGCACAACTTGTGACCATTTCCTCACATCCTATTTCTTGTCACCTGAGAAGAGACCAACATCCTTGCAACAGTATACTTTCAGCTAGTTGTAGAGAGTGATGAGATCTCCCCTCAGACCAGACAGCCCCATTTCCCTCAGCCACTTCTCACAAGCACTGTTTTCTTGTCCCTTCATCAGCTTTCTTGCTTTCCTCTGCAATTCAACATCCTCCCTGTAGTGAAGGGATGAAAACGTAATGCAGTATTTGAGATATGGTCTCACCAGTGCTGAGAGAGATAATCACTTCCTTAGTACTGCTGGCCATGGGATTTCTGATACAACCCAGAATGCCACTGGATTTCTTGATTACCTATACACAGTGCTGGTGCATGAAGTTACAGATTTTATCACTATATGTACTCAAGGGAGCTGTATTAGTCTCATGTGTTTTCTGACTTTGCAGATGGGCCAACATAAAAAAATAAAAGGCATTACTTTCAGAGCAGCCCTTATATATTGAACCTATTGTTATTTTCCTTGTAAACAAGATTTTCTGGATGCTTGAGGAACTGATAACAGACACTTGGTTCAATAGATCTAATTCTGCTGCAGTAGATCCAAGTTGTTTGTCTATCATCTTACCCCAGAAATAACAGCCTAAGAACTCCTTGGAGAATCCTCATTGCAAGCAGCTGGCTGCACACCAATATATCCCCTCAAGTAGAGGCACCTCTTGAGGTTACTTAATACATGCACAGAGTTTCACTCGGGATGTGGTGACACCTTCCCAACAGATCCTTGGTAAGCAATTTACTGTTTTTAAGCTAAACTAGCATTGTTAAGATTTGTTTCATTATTTGATTCATTATGCACCCCCCCACACTGTGTAGCAAATAATCAAGGATATCTAGCCATTTTGGATCTTGTAAAGTCACTGCCATCTTTGTTCAAATTACCATATCTATTTGTATCAATAAATATCTTTTTGCTTTCTTTTTATGAGTGAAGTGTGTAGTGCTTTAGTCTCCATCCGCAACACACCTCTCTGTCAAAATAGGCACTTGGAATCTCCTCTATGGTAATAGCTTCCTAATTTTTAGATTCTCACTCTAAAATCTTTGCAGTTCTAGTACTTGTGTTTTTGAAAACTCACAGCTCAATCCAGTGAATATATATAAACATACACATTGTTTCTGCACATGCATAAATTCTTTATTCAAGGAATAAGATTTTAGCTTGTAAGCTTTGGATCAGTCATAGCTTTTTTTTTTTTTTTTTTTTTGTACTTTAGACGGCAAAGCAGTTTTAAACCAATACATCCTATATACTCAACTCAACTCAGAAAGGTGAAAATTCCTAGAGAGAAAAGTGTTCCTGGGTACTCTCATTATCAAAATTTACTAATCTCATATCCTAAGCATATTGGAAACATCCCACCTATTTTAGGAAAAGTAGGTGGTATAAAAAGAGATGGAATTTTCCTCTAGAACTTTTCTGAAGGCTATTCAGTTTATTTTGTTGCAACCAATGGAATAAAATAATACGGTGTCCAATGGCGTCTTCATTGGTAAGGGTCCTAAAAACTCTGCAATAAATTTATATATTCAAGAGTAGTACAGGTGCATATATATACATTATTTCACTACGTAAGTACTACTGAGTACTGGTAAAAGCATGCAACTTTTTGGAAACAAATCCAAAATCAGAATTCGATGAAATAACGATGCTAGGATCCTTAGTTGTTTAATAACAAAAAATAAATACAAATGTTCAAAATCACAACTTACTACAGTATGTGAGAGCCATATCCACTTAAAGCACATAAAAACATGAAGTACAAGGAAAAGCTAAATTTATTATGCACATGTCAAACAAGTGTAGTAACATGAACAAAAATTTCATCAAAGCTGAATTAAGTGTAAAAGCAGAAATGCACTTGGAATATACCTGGCAGGCAATAGATAAATTAACATAGTATTTCTTTTCATAGTATATCTAACTTCTGTTAGATGATCTCTAACAACATATTTTAATTCAATATCCACTTGTTAATGTTACCATTCAACTACATGGTTAAAAGTTTAGTAAGAATACACAGTAAGTAACTGAATTATTTTTTTTTAAATAAATTGAATGAAACTAATAGACACTGTATATTTGTTATGCTTGTTGTTATTGTTTCAAGAATCAAAGAACAATATGTCTGATAGCCTCCAAGATATAAAGCTCATTATTAAGAATTAAAAAAAGAAAACCAGTTTAAACTTCCAGGAATTAGAAATGAAGTCAAAAGTAACCTCTCTTGCTACTTTTCTTTTTTCCTTTATCTCATACTCTACTCACCTGTTGTATATGCTGTTTTGACGCATACTGTAATGGCTACCTAAGAGTTCAGTGTACTGTGACATATTCCATTCTATGAATTTAAACTAAATTAGAACTCACACTACAGCTGGAGAAGGGAAATGTTAAAGCACTTTTTGAAAACTGGGCTTTGATACATTTTTTAAAATTGGTAATTTTTCCACTACACCTCACTAGTATTATCCCTTGATTGCTTTTAAATTCCCTATGTTCCTGTCCTTGTTCACATCTTCCATTTTTTTTCCTTTTCCCTCCCCAGTGATATTAAAAGCTAAATTTCATTTGGTATCATTTCTATTAAAAATCACATATTACATTTATTAAAATGGTGAAGACCTTTGAGATTTCTATCACTTCTTAAAGTGTGGGCTTTATTATAGGCATTCAGTTACAAGTGTTATTATAATTATTAATTAATGTAAGAATTAAAATGTGCAAACATAACACCAGCAAATGTGGTAACATAAGAGTAATATAGGTTTTAAAATGATCACAAACCAGGCAATATCAAAAATTAATTTTGCCTAATGACTTCAATTTGTCAGCATTGGATTTGTGTTTGTATTATTCTTTTTTGTATTACTATGTTAGATTCATTCTCATTAGAGAAGTGCGTTTTAAATCAAAGAACTAACAAGGACTTAGAAACATATTTGCTATTTACATTCAATTTTATTATTTAGTATTTGCATTCAGGGGCTCTGAAATCAATTATAGGACAACTCTGTACTGATTAGTCCTCCTTCATAAAAAAATAATACATAAATAATCCTCTGTTATTAACTGTTCATAGATTCTGCCACCATTTGTGTTACTAAATCCAAATGAAAATGAGTTGTGCCAGATTTTTTTTTTCTGTAAATGCTATATGGGTAAAAAAGTACAAAAGTAGTGTAATCAGTGGTCTGTGGAATACCCATATTGCATCGATTTCCCTCAAAGCAGGCTGCAGCCATAGGAAATCAATAAATTTTAAGGGGTCACAAGAGTGTAAAAGAAAATAATCTTACTTCAGTGTATGCTGGGGACTAGATTATACAGAATTTGCAATCCAGTAATAAATTCTGGCTATGCACAGAGCTGAACTGCACTTAAAGCACATTCTCTTGGCTGAGCTCCTCTCTAATAACACGAAGAAACTGAAATTGAAGGACAGCTTGTCAGTTCTAAATGCTTCTCACCAGCAATTGTGATGTATGGGGTAAACAGAGGCTGGAGGGTGTTTCATAATACCTGTAGCTCACACTGAATAATATTTATAGCTCACATAACACAGCTTGCATTGAATGCGGCATCTATGTAAGTGTCTATTCTGCAGATTAACTAAGCTACTTCCTGCACAGCAAATATACCATACAACAGACAGACACTGCTGAGTCGGCTGTGCTGAGAGTGCTAAAACAGTCTGCAGAGAACACTTTCTTAAGTTTAGTCTCACTGACTGCAACCAAGAATGCCACTTTCTGAAGAATGCTTCAGTGATCATGTATTTCAGTAGTGGTGGTTATCAGCATTAACATAAAAATTGTCAATTATATGAAGTATACACCCAGTGACAGAAGTAGGGCAGTCATACTTCTGCCAGACCTGCTGCTGGATACTTGCAATTTAGTGAGATTGCTTCTGTTTCAAAGTCTGTGTGGTTTCATAATTGCTGCCATATTCCCTTCCCTGAGCTATCTCCAACACACTGAAGCTGTTCCATGATTCTGCTCCATTGTCGCCACACTCTACTTTCCTACTTTTTTGTTTTGCTTTGTTTAATTACATCCTTTTTGAGATAAAGACGAGAAAAGCATAGAGACTTTATGGATTCACAATATGTTGACATAGTATTCACAAATTCTTAATGATCTAGTTATATTCTAATAATTTCAGATTTCTCTTTTCCTTCTGTACTGTTTCTGAGCATTCTGGAGACTAGCTACAATTATTCCGGTATCTTTCTAAGTAGAAACAGAGATCTATAAACACAGTGACTAATTAGAATTATTTTCCACACAGATGACATACCTTCGTTCATCAGGTTACTTTCAGCTAACATTTTACCATTCACTCAACTTACGATATTCTTCATGGTCTTGGTCATGCTGAATAGCATTAAATAATAAATTTCACATCTTCATTGTTGCTTTTTTTTTTTTTTTTAATTCATGACTGAATTGGATTAAGTACTTCCGTACTTTAACAGTAAAAATTTTAAAATGCAATGGTATTTTTAAGTATTTTTTACACAAACTTGATGAAGATTATGACAGAAATGTGTGACTGTGGGGGAAGATGTAACTGTGAGTGAGTCACCAAAGAGCTTATCAGACTCTGTGATAGACCTTATCACTGTGAAACCTTGGGAGAATGGAGTGTAAGACAGAAAGCAAATAGCATCTGTTTGCATCTAAGGGTAAACAGGAGGTTCTTCTGGATGCATTGTTAATCTTGTCACAATTGAGAAACCTTTCATCCTTTATCACTGTTTTTTGGGAAAAGCTATGGCCAATTAACTGTTAGAGGAACAGGAATTTCTTGCTTGTAAGAGAATGGTATACAAGATGTATGTTGAACACAATAAAGGAGAACGATTCTGATGCTACAAGAAACTGTGAGAGCTCTCTAACTCGACTGAGTGCTGACATATGATCAGTTTACAAAAGCTGATATATTAAGCTTGTAGATTCATACCCACCTAGTTGAGGAAGCTGATGGATTTAAAAAAAAAAATCTGAGTATTTTGCAGCCTGTTATTAAAAAAAATCAGTAAGGGATTCATGCCTTGGATTTCATGCCAGTAGAAAAATTGTCAAAGCAACAAAAAAACTCTTACCTATATATCATAGTGGTGACCGCACTTGGGGAAATTAAAGATTTTAGTACAGCTTCTCTGCTAACAAAATAAGAGAGGAGAAAGAAAGCACGAAACCCTACACAGACGTGCAGTCTAGGAAAAGCCATGAAGGTATATCTATTGATTTACTTTCTATACAACAAAAATATACGTTTGTACTTTGTTCAGGGTTTCCAATGTTCCTCTTAAAATCATAGAATCAAAGAATGGCCTGGGTTCAAAAGGACCACAACGATCATCTGGTTTCAACCCCCCTGCTATGGGCAGGGTTGCCAGCCACTAGACCAGGCTGCCCAGAGCCACATCCAGCCTGGCCTTGAATGCCTCCAGGGATGGGGCATCCACAACCTCCTTGGGCAACTTGTTCCAGTGTGTCACCATCCTCCGAGTGAAAAACTTCCTCCTAATATCTAACCTCAATCTCCCCTGTCTTAGTTTAAAACAATTCCCCCTTGTCCACCATCGTGAACAGTCGTACCCCGTCCTGTTTATAAGTTCCCTTCAAATACTGGAAGGCCACAATGAGGTCTCCCTGGAGCCTTCTCTTCTCCAAGCTATACAAGCCCAGTTCCCTCAACTTTTCTTGAAAGGATAGATGCTCCAGCCCTCTGATCATCTTAGTGGCCCTCCTCTGGACCCACTCCAAGAGCTCCATATCTTTCTTGTGCTGGGGGCCCCAGGCCTGGACACTGTTCTCCAGATGGAACCTCACAAGAGCTGAGTAGAAGGGGACAATCTCCCTGCTGGTCACTCCTCTTCTAATGCAGCCCAGAACACAGCTGGCCTTCCAGGCTGCAAGCGCACACTGCTGGCTCATATCCAGCTCCTCATCCACCAGGACCCCCAAGTCCTTCTCTGCAGGGCTGCTCTCAAGGACATCTTCCCTCAGTTTGTATAAATACCTGGGATTGCCCTGACCCAAGTGCAGCACCCTGCACTTGGCCTTGTTGAACCTCATTAGGTTCTCATGGGCCCAATTCTCCAGCCTGTCCAGGTCCCTCTGAATGGCTTCCCTTCTCTCTAACGTACTGACCGCATCACTCAGCTTGGCGTGATCTGCAAACTTCCTGAGGGTGCACTCAATTCCATCATCTATGTCACTGATAAAGATGTTGAAGAGCACCAGTCTGAAGACCAGCCCCTGAGGGACACTGCTTGTGACTAGCCTCCACCCTGACATAGAACCATTGATCACAACACTTTGGCTGTGACCAGTCAACCAATTCTTAATCCACTTCACAGTCCATCCTTCAAATTCATACCTCTCCAATTTAGAGAGAAGGATGTGGTGAGGGACCATGTAAAAGGCTTTGCAGAAGTCCAGGAAGATGACATCTGTTGCCCTTCCCCCGTCCACCAATGCAGTCACTCCAAAATACTGATATTTACTTTAAACAAAACAGGCCTTTAAGAAAGATGGCATAAAAACAGAGGAAAATTTCAAGTCAGCACACCCTTCTTTGCTGAAAGAGGATTCTTGTTGCATTGGTGTGCATCATATTGAAAATAAATCTCTAAATGTGCTATATCTAGTAAACATATATCTCATATATCTATAGAGAAGTATTTCATATCTCATTTATCAATGATGAAAAGGTACATAGGAAATACAAAACAATATTTTAAGTTATTGTTTATTATTCCAGCAAACAAAAGAGTTCTGGTCTTTGAAATCACAGAGTGGTTTGGGTTGGAAGGGCTGTTAAAATCATGGAGCTCCCATCCCCCACAGTGAGCAGGTTGACAGCTGTTTGCTCAGGGCCCTGTCTGACTTGGCCTTGAGCATCCCAGGGATGAGGCATCCACAGCTTCTCTGGGCAGTCTGTGCCAGTGCCTGACCACACTCTGAGTAAAAAATTTCTGAACCTAAATCTCCCTTATTTTAACCATGAATACCTGAAGCATGTGGGAAAATGACTTGATTCCAGTAATATATCAAGATGGAAGGAAGTATTTTGGGGATGAAAGCCTCTCACAGTTGGCTATGCACAGACCTCATTCTGTACTGGCAATTCACTTGCTGTTGTGATTTTTCATGACCCACTAGCGGTCACACTCTTTACATACAGTACAATATTACTCAGAATACTCAATTTCTGCCCACACAGCAAACAATACGAAGTATCTGAGTACCTCAGCTGGACTCATAAGAACTGAGCAAGAAGAAATTCCTCTCACCAAGGGTGCTTCCAATTACTCCTTCCCGGTGACGATACACCGAGAAATCCAACACTGTGTACGGAAGCCACAAGTAACATTCGCTGGAAAACGATATGCTTTCCTGCCCTGAGGCAGCCCAGCCTCACACAGACGTTAACAGCCCCATGCGCTCCGTTGTCCCGTGCCACGGCACCACACGGCTCCACCCAGCGAACTTTTAATATCTTTAGCTGACCATTAACATAGTATAGATGTGTTACTGTAGCTAGGGCTTTTTCTTTTAATTCCTTAAGTTACCTGTTTGGTATCAATATATTCTTCTATCCTTACACATCCATGGTTATCTCAAGAAGATGCCGAAGTACTTTTAATGTATCTTTAAGCCCAGAGAGAACACTTAACAAAACAAATTAATTAATTTCATTTAATAGATCACACAAGTAAATTGTTTTATGTAAGTTAATTTCCAAATAAACTGTTTCATATTTCTTGTAACGGGTCACTTTGACATCTTCCAAAAAGCAGTTTGGATTCATTCAAAAAGTGCACCTGCTGTCTGTTGTATGGTATATTTGCTGCTCCAGGTTTGTGTACGGCAGCTCTCATTTACAAGTTGCAGCCACCTATCTTGAAGTCAGAATGGGAAAGAAATTCTAGTAGAGGCTTTTAGATTACTAGTTAAGAAATTAGTATTTTCAGTACTGCTTTCAGTTTGGGTTTTATCAGCATGGATGACATAGTGAAAGAAAAAAAATGATGTCAGTACATAGAAGAAAGAAAGATAAATGTGCTTAAATATGAACAGAAGGTAGAGGACAGCAGGTGTAGAGGTAGAGAAATTAGAAGAAGCTTTGGTTTCTCTTTCCATCTTTGAAGAGGAGTAAAACACAAATGGAAGATAGTGTTTTTGTCAGCTACAAATTTAGCCTGTTTTCCATATTGATTAATTAAATGTTTTGCAATTTTAGCTATTTAATTCTTAACTTTTAAAATGATCTTAGGTTTTGCTTGCTTGATCCTCCCCCAACTTTATCTGCAGTGCCTTTAAGGGAATTCCTGTTTCTGCAGTGACTCTTCTACAAGAGAAGATATGGGTCTCTAGCCTTCTGTATGCATACCATACTTTGATCACCTTAAGGTCTGCTTCACAATTCCTGTCTTAATAGTCCACTTCCTATTTTGTTAATGTCACTTCCTGTATCTCCCTGTGATTCTCATGTGACTGTAATATCACTAGAGTATGAACTTTGCTGAGCTATTACTGAAAGAACTTATTCAGATTAAAATCTGAGGGAGTGAATTGTGATTTTTTTGATGTAATGACAGAAATCTCTTTGATATCAGTTGGAGCGCAGCTGTGGCATTTGAAAGTGAAAGCTTGCCTTCTGGATTTCTGCTGAAGAAGTAATTATAGAAATGACGTTTTGCTGAGCTGCTGCTTTATTCTGTGACGGATGTTTTTAATTTTTATTCTGATGGTTTTATCAGACCAATTTGATGTAACAGAGTGGAGAAGCACGAGCAAGTATATTGAGCTGCACAAGGTTTGCCCTCTACTCTTTCAGATATAAACAAGATTCTGTTTTCTTTTGTGTTATTTGTAGCTAACTTCTCACTGTTGAAAGCACTGGCTTTCTTAAGCTGAGGAACTAAAATCTAAATGCTGAGCAAATGACTCATGAACTAGATATTGGCTCAAAATACTAAGAGCAGTATTAAGTTTAAGTATATATAGCAACAGTATTATGCTTAAGTAAATTCCATTGAAATTAAGTTGGTTTCTGTTGGCTGTATTGTCTTGATTTCAGCAAGATTTATAAGTTGAAAGAATTGATGCTGTGGATGTTTTTTACTGGCTAAGCAACATTGTTCTATCTGCGTTATGGACACTGATACTCTGTATCTTGTGCCATTCCTTACATTACTCATACCATGCATTTCATTGTTTTATTACCTGTTGTCAGTAAAATAATGCCCCAGTAAGGAAGCTTTAAAGTAAAATACAGTACTACACTGTACAAGTAAAGTGATAGTACGGGAGGAATCTCTGTATTTCAGGAGAACACATATCGGTATGCCCCTTCTCATGAATTAATCTTATGTTAGTCTCTTGTTCTCTCACACTACAAAATATGTCAGCTATTGTGAAGCCAAAGGCCTCTATGTTTTGATAACATAATAAAAATTTTCTAAAGGATACAACTGTACATCATGAAAATGTATCAGCCATTATTCTTTGACATGCTTTACACAGTGATGCATGGCTAATATATACCTTAAGAGTTATAGGTTCTAAACCTAAATAGTGTGGTGAAAACTGATACAGCATAATTAAATATTATGAGACTTTTTGCAGAACACCTTTCAGTACAGTAAGCTATTTTTTAAAAAAAAATCTTGTTTGCAGTAAATGTTCTACTTCAATTAACAGCTTACTTGTAGTAAACAAGCAAGTAAACTTCAGCTGGACCTTTATGAAACACTTCCTCTCCTCCACAGAAATTATTTTTCCTGTTAAATCTGAATAATTAGAGACGCACTGTGTTACTTTTTCAAGGTTGCTAATGCTACTTTCACACAAAGTTAAATGAAAATAGTGATTCTGAACCATTACCGGGCATGATCAGAAACCATTCTGGTTTGTGCTCCTGCTCAGAGGTCACTTTTTCTGTTTAGAATTTGTTGTTACTAATTCTTCAGGCTCTGTCAATCTGGAGAGTTTTGTGTCTTTGGAGAAGCGTGATAGACCAGAGTAATAGAAACTTAATTATGTAAAATAAGGTTGGATATTTTAATACTGAGGATCTGAACTCAACCAATGAGTGGAGAGCTTGAGTAATTATCTGTCCCATAGAAAAGCATATGAATTAACCAATGATCCATGCTTTTAAGAAATTTTTGTCTTACATTTTTTCTAAGTTTTATGAATAAAACCTCTAGTAATGGATAAAAATTGGCTTGAAATTAAGTATTCTGTAAATCTGTATTTATGTATTATTTCTGGAAGAAATATTTTAATTTGACAGTTCTCTTCCCAGTTTCAATGATATCAAGCTCAAACACTGAGCCAGAAGTGATATTTTCATGTTTTACATTGCTCAGAAAACTGCTTCATGAGGCTGTCTAGTCCAAACTTAAACAGAAATGTGTTTTCAGTGGGGGAAAAAAATGCAGTCTTTTATGCCTTTACAATAAAATGTGTGTAGTTCTACACAATTGAAACCCACTGCCTTGGGTCCTACTTTACTTATTTTCTTGTATTTTAGTGTAGGAGTAGTGACAATTGTTTTCACACAGTTCATGTCATTTTCTGTTTAATGAATTCCAGCTGTATCTATCTTCAGATGTTTCAGCTGCAGCTTGGAGAAGCCTGTATCAGCATTTCCTTGGAAATGTTCCTTCTATGGGCTTCTCCCACTTGTGCTTCTATGAAGTAGACTGTTGACACTATGCATTGCTTAAAGGTTCTGAACAGAACAAGCAGTTATGGGATAAAAGGAAAGATCTTCATGTAGATATAGTAAAGATGGTTTAAACACCAGAAGCAGAGGGTTAGCAGGAACAATCATGCAGGATCACATGTTAATGCAGTAACATAATGATAATTGTTTTCCTAACAGTGTGTCTTTGAATATATATTTTTTAAACCACTACTGAACACTAAATTGGTGTCTCTCATGGAACCGTCCTGTCCAAGATGACATTCCTAAGTAGCAGTCATAATGTACGTGGAATTACGTTTTCTCATATTTCTGTTGGATTAATTAATGTCATTTAGTTTGTTTTCCTGATTCCATCAACTTTTGCTGCTCTTCACGACAGACATCTAACTTTTCTAACCTGAACTGCATTGTACTAATGAACTTTTCAGATTTCTGTCACCATTTTTAAAGCTCATTTATGAATATGTCAGGCTACATGTGTCCTAGGACAGTGTTGTGACTCATCTGGTAACTTCTTTGTGCTGTGAAAACTGCTGTTATTTTTACGATTTTAAACAATTTTTTAACTTTAAATTCTTTTTTTTTAATTCCTTCAAACAGTTTTCTTCATTTTCTGATTAATTTAAGAGCCTTTGTGGATAGCCTTTCAGTTGTTGTTGTTATTATTATTTTAATCTCCCTTATCCATACATATTCATTCTGAGAACTTCTGGAAGTTGAGGCATGATTTTTCTTTATAGATACTTCATTTCAAATGAGTTGTGGTTCTGATACCTTGGAACTGTGGAATGTAATTTACCTTAACTTTTGTCTGAGAAAATGCATCATGATCTTGCTTTCTGGATACAGATATGCTTATGGTATTTGGAAAGTTTTTTCACTTGTATTCAGTATATTTTGCACGGTGTACAAGTTATGTGTCTGAGACGATAACTTGGTGGTTGCTTTGTGTGACAGAGACAGTCTTTGGCTTTTTGTCCGTCAGCCTGTCTGACAGCCTGTCAGACTGTCTTTCTTGTACTTCAGTGAGTTCTTCCCAGGAAGCTTCTGTAGTGAACAGGTTGGAACTAAGATGGTTCCTAAATATTTTTATCTAAATGTTTTCACTTTTTCACTACCCTCCAATTTTATCTAAATATTTAGGAGATGTGGATAGACTGGAGAGGGTTCAAGGAAGGGCGGCAGATCAAAAGGCTGGAGAACCTGCCCTGTGAGGATACACTGAAGGAGATAGGTCTTTCATCCTGAAGAAGAGAGACTTGAATGGGGACCTCTTTATGGCTTTCCAGCACTTAAAACAATGGTTGAAGAGAGGATGGAGGCTCTTGTTTCATAGGGAGAATCATAGAATCCTTAGAGTTGGAAGGGACCTGTGAAGGTCGCCTAGTCCAACTCCCCTGCAACGAACAGGGACATCCACAGCTAGAGGGGTGGGAGACAGGGGCGGAGGGTCCCATGGACTCACACCTTGGAGAGGGGGAAAGAGGGAGAAGGGAAAAGGTAGGGAGATTAACCTAAGAACCAAACAGTGAAGAGCTAAGGGAGAAAACTAATTAACTAAATATGATAGCAGAATGTGAGATAGCACAATATAATAAAATGTAATTGGAATTGAAGCTAATAAAGAGAAAGAGTGTCCAGAACTGAAGGCCTCACTCTAATGCTGAAGGTGAGACAGCTAGGGAGCACACACTACAGAGATGAGAAGTAAAAGAAGGGGCAGTCTTGTGACTAGTGAGCAGTTTTAGATTTCCCTCTAAATGGAAAATGGAAATGAAACAGTGAAAGTCTTCTGCGATATGCAGTAGTTCTCTTCTGAGAACCAGGTACCCAGAAATATCGACAATCCTTGGAACTGGAGCATTAACTCTTTATCTCCCAGTGCACTGCATGATGTTACGACGTGGAATACAGATAACAAAAATCATAAAACCATGACACTTCCCCAGGGACATGGTGAAAACCTCCATTGCTGGGGATTCTAAGGTGGAATTGGACAGGGTGCTGAATAATTTCATGTAGGCTCCCATTTCCTATAAAAGACCGGATGTGATGATCTTTTAAGGTCCCTTTGAACTCTGTTTTTTGATTCTATATTTGTGCTAGAAAAAGTGAAAATGATTTCCCTAGTACGCTTCACTGCTTAATTAGTTAATGTTTGCTTTTTATCCTGGATCTGAACCTGCTGAAGTTCTTGGGGAAACTGAAGAAATAGCAGTGAAGATAGATACGGGAAGGGAATGCACTTTATAATTTAGCATGAGCTTCATGGTCTGAGTGATTCATACAGGAACACACATTTCTGATATTGACCTACTGATTTTGTTAGTTCGCTGGCCAACCCTCCTGTTTAGAAGAAGCCAGATATCTTAGAGTGCGGTGTGGGTAGGTTCAAAATTTGCTTGTCGTACTTAATTACTGTAGGTGAACAATGTTTCTATAGGTAGTTTAATTAAAAAAAAAAAAAAGTAATGAAACTCTTCATACTAATGCAGTTAAATGTTGGTTTAAATACTGTGGAAGGGCAGAGAACATTATTTGTGAACTATTATTTTCTGGACATAGAACAAACAACTCAGTTGGCCTCCTGAGGTACCTTGCTGTCTGCAGAAGAATTTCCCAGAGAGGGGAGTGAAGTTCCTGTGGCTGTCAATTCAGAAGTTCAGTCTAAATTTGGTTGTTATCTTCCTGAGAGAAAAGAGGATAATTCAGTCTAGAAGAGGACTTCAAGTCTCTAAGCCAACTTCTACCTAGTGGCAGGATCAGCTGTGAGGTCAGAGTATAGATTTTCCAGTTGGATATTGAAACTCACCAAGGATTGAGAATGCAAGTCTGGCTCTGTGGGTATAATACTTAACTGTCCTTATGAGGAGAAAAATCATGCTGTATTCATCCAATCATCTGGCCTTTTTCTTAATGCCCCTGGGAGGATAATAAGTCCTTGTACAAATTTAAAAAGCTTGAAAAGGAGTTCTGGAAGACTTCAGCATGAAATTTGAAGTGTTACGGTTCTGTTTCTTTCAGGAGATTTATTCCAGAACAAAATCACTTCTCACTCCTCAAATGCTGAAGTGTTTTTTGCGGCCATTGGAACAATGTTAATTGTCTAATAATAAATTCGAGTTAATAGACAAGTATTTACCTAAAAATTGTGTGCATTGAAAATAAATACTATAAATTCTGCCTTGAATTGAGATTTTTATTCTTGATATCTTCTCATCTTATTCATGTTCAACAGCTGTGTTCTACTTTTTTAAAAGATTAGTTGATGTTGTTTTTCAATAGTTTTCCCCGCTGATTTCAAATTAACTCTTGGGTTTTCAATGCCTCCAGAACAGAAAATGTTTTCCAGAATTTGATGTAGGTATGTAGGGAAAGAAACATTGTTTTTGCATAATAAGATGTTATGACTCCAAAGAGGTGCTGTGGAGCTCTGACTTCTTTTCCTCAGGGTTCAGTATTGGGGCATGTCCTCTTCAATGTCTTTATTGATGACCTGACTGAGAGCACTCTCAGTAAGTTTGTAAATGACACCAAGTTGGCCGGAAGTGTTGATCTGCCTGGGGGTAGCAAGGCCCTACAGAGGGATCTGGACAGGCTGGACTGCTGGGCTGAAGCCAATGGGATGAGATTGAACAAGACCAAGTTCTAGGTCCTGCACTTTGGCCACAGACAAAGTTACAGGCTTAGGGCAGGGTGGCTGGAAGACTGTGTAGAGGAAATGGGCTTGGAAGTATCGGTTGATGCTTGGCTGAACATGAGCCAGCAGTGTGCCCAGGTGGTCAAGAAGGTCAATGGCATCCTGGCTTGTATCAGAAATAGTGTTGCTAGCAGGAGCAGGAAAGCGATTGCACCTCTGTGCTCAGGACTGGTGAGGCCACACATTGAGTATTATGTTCAGTTTTGGGCCCCTCACTACAAGAAAGATACGGAGGCTCCGGAATGTGTCCAGAGAAGGGCAATGAAGCTGATGAGGAGTCTGGAGCACAGGCCTTATGAGGAAAGGCTGAGGGAACTGGGTTTATTTAGTCTGGAGAAGAGGAGGCTCAGGTGAGACCTTATGTCATGGGTTATCCCTGGATACAAGTCCGTGACAGGGGGGCACAGGCCCCGGGAAAAAAAACAGAAGAGCGAGGAAAAAAAAAAAAGGAAGGGGTACTAACGGTTTGCCTGGTGATCTGGCTGGCCCCGGGCCACGTGCTCCAGGAGAGGGGGAAGGGCAGGGAGCTAGTGGATGGGTTTAACAAAAGGAATGCACCAGCACTGATCTGAGAGGGAATGGTAATTTACTAAATTTAACCAAATCAAACAAAATGAGAGAGAAAATTATCCAAAACGCGAGATCAAACCACAGTAGTGCGAGGGAACCACGTGCTGTTCTCCGCGGCAAGCTGAGAAGGCTGATCCGGGGCAGCGGGGGAAGCCAGGCGCTCGGTCTGGTCCGGAGCTCCACCCCACTTCCTCTTTGCGCCAAGTCCTCCCCAGGGAAGCCACACCTCTCCTCCCATCAGGATACTCCAAATGCCCATAAGAGGCAGTAAACGGAACCAGAACATTAACTCTTTAACTCCCACTGGTTCACCAGATGTTCTGATGTGGAATACTGACCACAAAAGAAAAATCACCAAACCACACCACCTTATCACTGTAACTACCTGAAGGGAGGTTGTGGTGAGGTGTGGATGAGCCTCTTCTCCCATGTATCTAGAAATAACCCTAGAGGCAATGGCCTCAAGTTGCACCAGGGGAGATTCAAATAGGATGTTAGGAAATAATACTTCTCCTAAAGAGTGGTCAGGTGCTGGAACAGGCTGCCCAGGGAGGTGGTAGAGTCATCGACCCTGGAAGTGTTCAAGGAACATTTAGATGTTGTGTTGAAGGACTTGGTTTAATGAGAACTGTTGTTGATAGGTGAATGGTTGGACTGGGTGATCTTGTAGATCTTTTTCAACCTTGATGATTCTATGATACAAGATAAATTTCTCCTTGCAGAACAGAAGACCTGCATTTTTTAATAATATCAGTAGGTGTTCTGGTACTAGCCAGCATCAGATAGGCTGTTAATCCTGGAGTACCCAACCAATGAGGAAACGGGAGGGAATTCTCACCGGGAAGTAGGAAATATAAATTGTTGCATCTCTTTGGAATGATGCGCCTTTTCTCAAGGTTGCCTGCTCTTGCAAAAGCATTAAATAGATTTTGATTCATAGTGAATTCTGCCTGAATCTGGACTATTGAACACGAACATTTCTCACAGGATTAAAGTATAGAAGGAGAAAAATGTAAAACTGGAAATAATTTTGTCAAAATTTGATTTTTATAATGATGATTTAGGTTTAAAGCTTGGCTTAAGTGTTTGAGACTGTAAATGTAACATTTTGCTTACTATTGATTATGCTAGTGCAGTAGCTTGACCAGCAGCTTCATTTTAAAGCAATGATAGTGCTCAGACATAGTTTCTCAGCCCACATGCTGGACTATCATATGGAAATTTGAATGGAAAGTTGGTTTTGCTGGTGGTAATAATGACGAAAGCAAATAGAGTCAATTTACTATCTGTACTATTTCTGAAACTCTGTTTAAATCTCATTAAATGTAAAGATTTCAGTATATTATCTCCATATCTCCTTTTCCAAGAATTGTAAAGCTTTGTGCTTTAAGTTTTGAACCAGTTTTTAATGCCTATAGATCTCCAGTTTGTTCTTTCTTTATGTTAATTTGCATATATGTGCATTCTCTTGCAAAATGTTTTCTCAGTATAGCAATTGACCATTCCATTACTTTAGAGGTAGCTTCATCTTAAAAGGAAGTCTGAAGTATTGTTCAGTAAGGCTTATGGAGCTCTTTGTTTTTGTAAACAGTGAAGAGATATTGATTAATTTTTGCTAGTAATTCAGTTTGATGACCAAATTCTTCCCTTGAAAAGGTAGGCATCCAGAATTGTCTGCACTGCTCCATTTGATAATACCAGTGATTTTACCCATTCGCTTGATTGATTGTAGTTAGCTGATATGTTTGTACCACAGTCTTTTAAATAGTGTAGATTTTCAAGTATTTGTAAAGAAAACTGAAAATTATTGATTAGTCAGTGAGGCTCATAGATTGGTAACAGTACGTCTGATTTGGAATGCTTGACTTCATTTTGATAGGGTCTTGTTCCTCTTAGGATTTGTATTCTACTTTTCCAGGGTATATCTTGAATCCAAAAAGCTATGGAGACTTCTAGTAATTCAGTGCAACTACCTATAAGCTGCACGGTATTTAAAAAAAAAAGCGTATTCATTTAGGATCAATACATTGATTCTAATACATTTTCACAAAAAGTTTGTAAATGAGTACTGAGGACAAAAAAAGAAGGTTTCTTTGAATCATCATCCTGGTCAACCATATAAATCTATGATCAAACTGTGTGTAATTGTAATGCTATAATGGGATGGAAAGTACTGCAATAGTAGCAGGGTGCAAAGTCTTCGGCTGCAGTAAATGAGAGCAAGCCCAAGTGCAGCAGATGCAGAAATGAAGGAAAAGGGCTGCTTACCTTTGGAAGGCCTCCGATAGGCAGGGATCTTTGGCAAGAGATGCCCTCATCTCCACTGTCAACCCTTAAATGAGATATGGGAAGGTGTGAATCCTGACTCCACCTCTTCCAGTCACTCAAGTGCACTCCTTGCACCTGAGCTCCTCTGGGTTGGCCCTGCCTTACCAGGTGCTCAGTCACTGGTTCAGGCCATGACTTAGCATTTGCACTACACTCCACCCCTTCACGGTATGAGCAGGATTGAGCAGGTTGAAGGTAAGCCCTTTCCATTATGGTGATCCAGTAAACCACAAGGTTTTGTACAATTTGCCTGTCGCAGTGTAGATTGACAAAGTATAAGATGATTGGTTCTTGGCTGAGGTTCATCTGCCTTTGTGGGCTAGTACTCAATGGCTCTCCTAGGAGCACTTAGTTGCTTGGACCACAGAGGTTTAGCTCACATTCCATCAGTCCCATATAGCCCACCACCAGGTGTCACGCTGATCTTACAGTGACACTGGAGCATCTTGATGTCATGTTGCTCTTCCCTGTGATTTTGTGGACTCAGAGGGACTCATGGAGAGTAGCATAAATGTTTCAGAGGTACCAGCAGGGGTAGATCTGCCCTCCACGCCAAAATACAGACCATGTTCCTGTCCTGAGTCAACACTTTGGCTTGTACTGGGGCATGTCCCAGCCATCTGTACCATACTCTTTGACCCGATATCTGAGGCTGCATGGCTATATCGGATATCAAAGGAGAGGGTCTGAATTTGCCGTAGGGACATGATTAAGGTCCCCTTTGCAATGAAAACTGGAGTGTTGATCACAATATCTGCAGGCCGTGTACCTACTACTGGGGAGACTACCGATCCTCCAGCCTCCAATAATCTCCCCCAAGGTGCATGTAGGGCACACCACTTTGGTCCTACTTGCACCTTCCAAGGCCATTCTGTTTTATAGGTACTGGGCTCTAGGTTCTCAGGAGCACGGAGCAGAAGATTATTTTTTTTTGCCAATTTGGGGTCTTACCCAATTATCTGTCCCCGTAATTTGGATCCTAAGCATGTTGTCTGTAGCATCTTCAGGGCACTAGGTCTGCTGTCTTGAGGTCTTTCATTCAGGTCCCGCAGGGTTTCATAGAGTCTCTTTGTCCACCTCTGCAGGGACTGAGCATCTGTCTTCAGGGCAGCCTTAAGAATACTGTTATAGTGTTCAATAAGGCCTGCCCCCATCAGATTATATGGCAGATGGAATTGCTGCACAATATTGTTTTCTCCTGCCCAGCATTGTACCAGTAAAATGAGTCCCTTGGTCACTCTCAATGACTTGGGGTGTCCTGTAGGCAGCCATCGACTTGGTGAGTACTTTGATGGTATACACCTGGTTCACTCTTCACTCTGGGTAGGCCTGCATTAGCCCCCTTGCTATGTTGACACAGGTCAGGGCATATCTCATCCCCTCAGACTGGGGGAGAGGCCCAATGTAATCAGCCTGTCAGTGCTGGAGAGGATTGTGTCCTCTAGCAAGATGGGCTGTTGTTTCTGGCAACAGTCTCTTTCTCATCCTGGAGCAAGCACTGCAGTCTCAGCATGCCTGGGTGATGTCAGACAGTTGTGTGGGCAGCCCATGTGCTTCAGCAGCTGCCCACATTGTCTTTTGTCCTGCATGCCACAGCTTCTGATATAACCAGCAGGTGGTGTTCTCAGATGGTGAATCCTTAATTCATTGAACTTGAGCCAATGTGTCAGCTTCATCATTTCCCTGTGATTGTAGGGGTTGGTGGCCAGAAACGTGGTAGACATGTATGATCCTGTGTCTAACCACACATCGCTACCCCAGATTGGTCAGTCATGGATAGTCCATTCCTGGGTGGCCCACTGTGCAATCCAAAGAGTGAGCCCCCAGTACACAGCCCAACTATCTGTGCAGATATTCAAGATACTGTCACTGTGTTCCTTGGTTATAACCATCCACACAGCTCACAGTTCTGCCCATTGGCTACTCTGACCATCCCCTCCTTCAAACCAGATTGTTTCAGTGGAGGGATGGTATGCCACTGCTGTCCACTTGCTTGGGTTACCCTTGCTGTACCCATCTGTGTACCAGGCATCTTCAGGAGTGGGATATTTCCCTTCTTAAACAAGACTCTTCTCCAGTGGAGCGACCACTGTCTCTTCTGGCACATCACTGTGGTATGCCACTGGGCCAAGGATCTTCTGAAGTTCTTCTTTCAATGGTAGACTACTCCTCTGGCTGAGATAGGCAACCCATCGTGCCACTGTTTGTGCTTGGGCCACCCCGTCTTTGGAAGGTAAGTCAGATCTTTCACCCACCCCTGAATAGGCAAAGTGGTCTTTGCTTAAATCACTGTAACAGATCCATGAGCTTGGCAGCTGTGTACAGGCATGCCATTACATGTAATGTGGTATATGCAGAGGGTCACTCTTTGGGTGCCAACCCTGCTGGTCGGTCTTGGATTTTCTTTGTCTTCTGAGTTATTACTTATTTCTAGAGAATCTGAAGTTCCCATATCCTCTAGTTGGCATTTAGTTCACTTGGCCTTCTTAGGTTCAACTATGATCCAAGGATCCTGCTGATCTGAGTCCTTTTCCCTTTCTAGTGATATGGATCTTAATTTCAAAGGAGAAGTTCCGTTTAAAGGTGGGGCAGTTTGCCCTGTCAAAGATGTAATTTTATTTTCCAGTTGTCTAATACAAGCTTTCAAAAGCTCATTTTCATCTTTTAATTCCTCTTCTGAGGAATGATATGCATTAATAGTGAGAAGCAGCAGCCATGCTACGGCAGATGCTGCTACTATTCTTTCCTCAGTTATCAAAAAGTTTTGTCCTGATTTATTCAGGAAGTCAGCCATTTTTGAGGAGGATTTAATAGTGGGACCATTGTCCCTTATAGGTCCCCATTCTTTGATAATCCAAGCAGCACTTAGCCACAGGGAACTCAGGAATCCCAGGGTTTCCCCTGGGAGTTGTTATTTCAGTGTTTTGGGGGTCCCAGTGGCCATCCAATGCATAATTTTAAGGTAATCCATCATAAATAAGTATCTGCCTGGCTCACCAAGTGTAATGCTATAATGGGATGGAAAGTACTCTGACAATAGCAGGGTGGCAAAGTGTTTGGTGGGAGCAAATGAGAACAAGCCCAGGTGCAGTAGCCACAGAAATGAAAGAAAAGGGCCACTTACCTTTAGAAGGCCTCAGGTAGGCAGGGATCTCTAGCAAGAGATGTCCTCATCTCCACTCTCAGCCCTTAAATGAGATCTGGGAAGGGGTGGATGCTGACTCCCCTTCCAGTCACTCAAGTGCATTGCTTGCACCTGAGCTCCTCTGGGTTGGCTGACTTACCACCAGGTGCTCAATCACTGTTTCAAGCCATAACTTGGCATTTCCACTACAGTAATAAAAACAATATTTAATCTATTTATTTTTTAAATGGCTTTGTATTTCTTGGCTTTAGTGCAGTTTATTGAATGTACACCACAGTTTTTTGGTCTGATGTCATGTTTAGTAACACAGAGGTGAGAGGAAGTAAAACAAAAGTGGGGAATAGCTGTAGAACTGGCCTTTTTAGGAAGCTGCTGCGGGAATGATTTTTCTGGCTTCACTGTGATCTGTGTTAAATGCTTTTTTCACTGACATACAACTAGGCAAAGCAAGCATATTCTTAAAATTGTTTTCTTACTAGGGTACTTGCAGTCTTATGAGAGATTTGTTTCAGCCTATTTTGTGAGATCTTTGCTATTTAGAGATTAAAAACTACATGATAATCTATGTAGAAATGTTGATACTTGAACATTGTAAGCCTTCCAAATGTGATTTTTCTAATGAGATATAATTTGATGATATTACAAAAAAAATTAAAAAATCTGGTTTACTTTCAGTTTTTGATTATAAGAGGTACAGGTAAGTGTCTTGGGCAGTAGGCATTTCTGCAATAGCTTTCACGCAGGCTGCTGGCTTAAGTGAATCTTGCAACACAGTTGCTTTTTTTGGACAAGGGAGATATGCTAAATGTGCGTTTTTCCTTTGCTCTTCTAGTAGGCTTTCTTTTTAGGATTTATTGGAATACCCTGAGTTTTCATGTTCCCCTCACTCTCTACCTGCTGAAATGACATGATCACTACATGAAGGAACATAGAAATGAAAAAGCAACAGTTCTGCCTGATTTGTTCAAAGAAAAAGCTTCTGGATCTGTATGTGGTTTTGTTTTTGTTTTTGTATCCAGTCCTTAGCTCTTGGATCATTTTCACTGTACATTGTGGAAGGGCTCGTGATGATGATCCTGGATGTTTTGTCTTTTGGCACTCTAAAGCATGAAATTAATTAATTGGCAGTAAACAGAAAGTACATTTACTATTTTATCTTACACTTTGTTCTTTCTTTTATACTGTAACTGTGTCAAGTGCAAAAAGCGATGCTCTTCTGATTATGCAAGTTCTCACAGTTCAGCTCCAACCGTGATGTGATCTTCATAAGACTAGTCATTTTAATTGCTTCTTGTAGGAGTAACAGGGAAAGTAGCATTGTTTGTCATGCTGCGGTGAAGGGACTGGGCAAGTTACTGTAGTAGGAGGAACTGTAAAGGCATACTGAATGTGAAAGTAGTACAGGACAATGCAAGGAATAGGAAAGTAGTTATCTTCAGTAAGCAGCAGTTTGTGTGACCAAAATTTCTGAACTTGGTAGGCATTTTATATTTCTTCTCTACTCTAGTTTTGCTTGCTGTTGTTCTCACTGACTGGGTAGTAGATAATCCTGAAAGAAGGTTATGCTCAAAATATGTTTATATCTTTGCACATTTAATAAACTGGATGTGTGCAACTCCTGCATGTGTTCTTACTTTTTTAGCAACAAGGTATTGGTCGGCCAAATGTGTATCATGCTGTGGTGGTTATATTTCTAGAATTCTTTGCCTGGGGCCTCTTGACAACTCCAGTGTAACAGTAAGTATCACTGATATGCTATTTTCTTGAAACCAATGACAAAACTTAATTTGTTAATGCCTAGAGATTGTGGTTTTAATTTGTTTTACACTTGTTGCTTAACTTGTTAACTGAATTTCTGGAATCTGAACATTCTCCACTGTAAAGCAGTGTTGCACTACTGAGATCTGGACTGTTGAAAGACTAAAATATAGTCAAAGTACATTAGTGAAATATACTGTAAGTAACTTACGTTTCGCTTTTAGAGTAGCTTAGTGTACTGCTGAAAGACTCCGGATTTTTAAAAAAATCATTTTATAGTTCATTTCATCTGCAAGTCATAAAAATTAAATAAACTATACATCCCATAGCTATTTTTGTACTCTGAGGTGGATTGGCTGTTGTGCCAATAGGTAGCTTGAAATAAAATATAAAGGCTTTTAAGCAGCAAGTAGATTTTATAAATACTTAATCTGCTCTAGAATGCAGATGAATAGATAGTATTCTAGACTGGATAGATAACTGGAGCAGTTGTAGGATATGAAGCCATTCTTCTGAAGATGTGGATCTTAGTTATTCATTGAAATCAGACCTGGCTAAAAGGAAGCACCAGTAGTTTCTTAGTCCAGTTTTTCATCAGATAATATGAGAGAACACTGAATACATCACCAGCAGGGCTTTTTTTTTTTTTTTGGTTTGGATGTTAATTACTTTTCAGTTTCCAAATCTCCAAGTAAATGCTGTCTGTATCATTTTTAAAGGGTGCTTATCCAACCTTCCTAAAATTATGCAGTGATTTTTAATGTAGGCTATTAATAAAAGTGCGTATAAAGAGTTACAGATTACCATAAATTAAATGTCTCATTAAATTGCTGCGCTGTCTTGCCGACTTGAAAACATGGGTAAGTTTACTATGTGGTTTTCTTTCTTTTTCCTTTGTTTCTTAACAAAAGTATTTAACTTCAAGTTGGCCTACTGTGGCAGTTCATATTTAAAGGGATAAATGTGCATGTAGTAATTTCAGTCTTCAAAAACATCTCAACATTTTATAGCTATATTTTACTTTAGATATCAGTGAAATAATGCTGTTAAAGTAGTGCTATGTAGATTTGTAGCTGGAATTTTTAATTCTTGGAATTAGTGTTTAATCAGCTTCTCAGGTGCTGACAAGGCTGTTGTTTGATTTAAACTATTTCAGATTTGATTTCATACTTGTGGTAACTTACCTTGACATTCTGATGCTGAACGATGTTTTAGATCATGTAGAACTTATGAGTGAGGCTTAAGTTTTGAAAGGCCAGCTTGCTATTTTTGCATCAACAGGTTTGTCTAGAATGAAAGAAAAAACAAAGTCAGAAATGGAAATATCCAACCTGGTATTCAATTCTCATGTTCAATTTTGACCTCTCTTGTATGTCCTGCATTTCTCTCTACAGAGTAGCAGAAAATTAATCTCAAAAGTTAGAACCAATAGCAGCAGTGATTTCAAAACTGAAAAATACAGAAAAGCAATTAAATTTGACTCAGTGAGCTTCTTGTCTTTTTCCTTTAAAAGGGAGACATCTGCTTTTTAAACTGTCTGACATTAACCCTGACTGCTTTTTTGTTCTCCTTCACTCACATAGTAAGATAAGTAGCAGAACAAGTGAAACATAGTTTTAAATATATAAACAGTAAATGGTCCGAAGGAAAAAAGAGGCATATATAAGCAGAATTATCTGACCAGGTGTTAAGGTGGGAATGACCACCTTTGTTAAATGAATGAAATCTATTGTTCAGACTGTTTGTCATGATGCTGGTGTTTTTCAGTGTCTTTGAAGTATTGCGTTTCTTCATTCTAGTGGCTTTTTTGGTATTCATATGAATTTTTTTATTTTCGGCCCTTTGACCTATAGATAAAAATTTCACCTTTAGATAAAAACAGCAGATGTGTGTATATGGCTATTGCAGTAATTTTTAGAATTGATACAGTAGCATATATGAGGCCTTTCAGCTCTTCCATAGTTATGGCAGATCTGTTTAGAATACAGTAACATGCTTGCTCTTGAATTAAGGCTGCTGTTAAACCAACTTAAATTAATTCATAGCTGTAGTAGAATGCAGATTTGTTGCTGTTCATCGTATGTCTAGCTGTATGACTATCCAGTATCTGCAATTTGAGTTCATGTAATGGTGAGTTTGGTTTTGTGTTTTCTTCCTTTCTTTCTCTTTCCTGTCTCCAAGGCTGCTTTAGGGCTGTGGTATTTACCTTGCACAGACAGTGTAATATGTAGTTGAGGGCGGACAGGGAGATACGGAGTCATGCATACAATTCAGAAACGGTTTGCACAATGCCTTTTTAGATAATAGTGAATATAAATCATTTTTCCTTGACAGAATACCCCAAATCTCATTTTCACTTCATTTGAGAAAACTTTTTGAAGAAGTTGCCTACCTCAGAATTCTCTAATTATACTACATGGAGATGCTTTTTGCATATATTGACCTCTTATTTCTGAGCAAAGATCTGTAATCAAGACATCTGTGCTGTACAATCCCATCTGTGACAATAGAGAAATTTAAGCTAATATATTGATAATAAAGCATGACAAGATTTTCTCCTGATGATAGGTTAAAGTATAGTTCTAAGGCAAGATAATTCTTTAACCAATCCCAGTGGACCTGTCCTGTCTTAGAAATTCAGTTTAAAACCTTGAATCTTTTTTTTTTTTTTTTTTTTTTTTTTT
>JACDJE010000689.1:61057-91447 GCA_016647715.1 Pavo muticus
TTTTTCACATTTCATTGGGACAGTGCCTTATGTTTACTTCTGTGTGTACAGAAGTAATCTCTAATTACGTCTCTCCCTGTTGATTATGAGACACTTAACAGGTTAAATTCATTCAGAAAACAACAGTACGGTTTTCCTGCTAAATTCTGTGTTCTGGTCATGAGGGGAAAGAACTTCAATAGTTAAGTAATACATTAACATTAAAATTTGATCCAGATAAAATGATTTGATATGAAAACTAGAGAATGTAGTAAGACAAGGAAATTCTAAACATGTACATTAGTACAAATACTTCACAAGATACCACTTTTATGAAGCCACCACATCAAAATCAAATCTCTTCATTTTGATCAGTGTTTTCTATTGGAAATTAATTATATTTGAAAAATGTTTTCTTGATTTTTATTAAATGCTAATAAATGCTTTTTCAGTAAGAGTGTTTAGATGTTTTGTACCTTGTTTTACTGGATGCATGGGCTGGTTTTCAGTGCTTCTTACTCCCTTCAGTGGAACTTCAGTAGTGGAATATTTAAAAGCTGTTCAGATATATCAGGATATGCATTTATGGAAGTTTATTGCATGTTTTAACATTTTTTATGTTTTATTATAGGCTTAGCATTACGTAGAGATTTAAGTAATATTCTTAATAAAAATTCTGTTATGTGCATATGCTTTAAATTTGGATATCATCAGATGGAAAATTAGTTCTCCACTTGAAAAGGAAAGTATCTTGTTACTGTATGCTTAATTTCAGCTATTGTCCCACTTCATAGTTGAACAATTCCTGCATTTCATTTGCTAGAAAAAATATATGGAACTGACAGGCTTCATCATCTGATTTTCATTTAGTTTAGTTGGGAAAAACATAGAAAGGAAATGAAAAATTTTTAATAAAATCGCTGGTTTACTGACACTGTCCTTTGTAGAATTTTGTCATCAAATTTAGCTAGTTCAATACTATTCTAACCTTTCTGATGTTTGTCTTTAGTCATGATTATGAAATGTGAATAACTGTATTTAAAACATTAAAATAAGCTGCTCATAAGGAAGAGAGAATAACTCCAAGTACCGAGTTACTGTCTCATGGCAGACAGGTTACTGGCATGTAAGGTATGTACTGCATAGCTCATCACTATCAGTTCTGGGGGATTTTTTTTCTAAATTCTACTAACAGTATTTTATGTAATGATGAGAAGATAAAAAGTGAAGTTAGGAAGTTAGGCTGTTTAAGGATTTGTACTTCTGGTTGTTAAAACCTCTTCCTGTTAATTGTCAGAGGAGTCTTGTTAACTTAACAGGCTTGGTGCCTTAGGGAAAAAATCTTTACAGAGAAGCATCAGTCAATGTCTGTTTCATCTGCAATTCCATGTTCGATTATGTTTTGCATGGTTCTGTTTTTCTGATCTGTGTACAGATCAAGTGAGAAATTGTTAGGAGTTGCAAATGCATTAAAGACGTATTGCAGCGCACTTGTGAACTGGTTCGCATACAGTTTATAGTCACTGTAAATACTTTCCAATATCTCATGCCTAAAATCTATAGTTCTTAATGCAGAAGTCAGCATTCCTTGAAGCTCATGAATACTTTGATGTGCTTGTTTCCATGCAGAAGGCAATCATACCTGGTCCACCATTCCTAGTTGGAGCATGTACTGTTCTTCTGGCTTTTCTAGTCACCTTATTTATTCCTGAGTACAGCCAAACCAGCAATTCCAGAAATCATAGCAACAGCATCAGCAGTACGCTGAGTAACAACCTAGACCGAAGTAGTGAAGAGGACATTGAACCGTTGCTGCAAGATAGCAATGTATGAGGACTAACTTTTGAGGAGACCACAGAACAAATTAATGCGGTGAATTGCAAATCTGGAATCTTGGTAGGATATGTGTGGAGTATGTGGCCTACAGAGGGAAAATAGGCATGTACAAGGGAAAATCACATGCTGCATGATATTGTATGATACTTCAGGTTGATAACATACCTGCAAGAAGATTTATTTAACATAGTAGGTAGCAACCAGTATTTGTCTAGTACATGGCTGCAAATGCTAAGTCAAATCCTGATGTTGAGCAGAAACATTAATATTTTTCAAAGTTTGAAGGTCCAATTCCTGAAGTCATATCCAAAATAATCAGTCTTAGGACATAACAGTTTCTGCCACCACTGCTCAATGTTGTTTTGCACTTCTTATGCCTTTTATCTGCATGTATGGCCTCTCATGGTGTGAGAGGAACTGATCTAGATAGTTATGGTATCTAAAATGCTGTCTATCAGTAAAGGTCTTTGTATTTCCTAAAGATAAATTCTTAAACATTACGTAGTAACAAGAAGAGCAGGAGTTACCTGATACACTGATAAAACTGGTAGGACTTCTGAGAGTGTATGATCACACGTGATAGTCGTTGGTTGTAAACGAAAGTCATGTTGAAGCACATTCTGGGACAGTCAGTTCTGAGTAGTTTGGGGAAATCCTGATGACACTTCAGAGCACTGGTCCAATTAATGTTTTACTGATGAAAATTTTTTTTTTTTTTTTTTCTTATAAAATGAGCAGTGTCAGGAGTATGGACACTCTTCACTTCAGAGGCAGGAAAAGTAGTGGTGCTGGAGTAGTTTACATCAATGAGTATATATTTATTGCATTATGTCACTTTATCTGCCGTATGAAATAATCTTTCCTATTAATTCTTTTCACTCTTCTTCTACTTAGCATTTAGCTGTTAATCATGTTTAACCTTTATGTAATTGTCTTATTTGCTGAGTCTTGTGGTTATATTCAAATCAAGTTCCCTTTCTAAAAGATGCTTTAAAGTACTTACAGCACAAACATGCTTATTTTTAGGGACATTTTATGAGAAACATACAGATTTATGTATGTATTTTGCTGCAGTATAAATGGACCATTAATACCAACTCTATTGAAATACTCCTATCAATGTTTTATATGTATGCAATATATGTAGATATTTGTAAGTTTTAACTATTCCAGATGGGTGCTGTGTAAATCATGTATTGTAAATGTGGAAGGTACTGGCAGATATACATTTTTTTTTTTTTTCCAAAAAGAATTGTGTATTGACTGTACAAATTAAAAATACATATATTTTGAAACATGTTCCATGTAGAGCAGAGGTAACAAGCCTTTTGTATGACATGGTTTATTTTTTAAGTTAATAAGCTCCCTAATGCATAATAAATCTTCATCTAAGGCTTTCTAGATTTTGAGTGTGTGTGTTCTTTCAGTTTCACTTTTGTGCCTTCCTTGCCATAAAATGGAAATGGTTTAAATCTTAATACTGTGTAATGGCATCTGAATTTCTCCTATTGTGGTGCTGCATGTCATCAAGCAAAGCAGTATGTGTACTTTGTTCAGAAGTCCATATGGTGTCTGATGTGGACTCCACTGTGGTACAGAATTGAAAAGTGTACAAAGGAAGTAAGTTTGAGAGTAGGTGTGGAATTGATTACTGATAATAGTATTCCAACAATGGATCACATCTGAAGTTTTTGAATCACAAGCTAGTGTTTAATATGAAACAGCTTTAAATAGATTGTCTAATAATGCACATGTATCCTTTACATGTCTTCTGGAACAATTTTTAATTGTGCATCCCAATTAAATTTTGAGTATGCACACCTACTGCATATTTTATCTATAAACATATATATATATTTATAAATATATATGTAAAAATATTTGTTAATGGTACTAAAACTTAGTCTCACTAGAATGTTGATAACTCTTGGTGAGCAAATGTGATGGAGTATGGTTCATTAGTTTTGACAAATCTTTTAACACTGTTATAGCAATGAAAAGGTGTTGTTCTATGGTCAGTTTATTTTCATACTTGGTTTAGATAACGAAGTATATAGGTCAAAAAGGAAAATATGCATTGCTGACTGTGCATAATGAATTTTGGTAGGTATTTTTTTTCAGATTGCTCATTTGGAAGATTTTGAAACAAGTTATCCTCTTTCTAAGTTTAACTTTACAGATAAGACTTTTTATTGGTGACCCAGAGTTGTTGGCAACAAAATCACATGATGATGGCAACATTTTAAACTGTTTTCAAAATGTTCTTTCCATACAAATGAGTTTCTTCCAGAAAAGCAGTTCTGACTTAAGTGCTAAAATGTCATCCTAACCTTGAAGGGACAGATGTTTTTACGTATCTGCTAGGTACTATTCAAGCACTTACCTAACAAAAAGTCAGCAACTTTGGAATGCTTGCTTCCTTTTTTGTGGGGGGTAAAAGTGTGCTGATCCTTAAGTTTGACAGCTGTTTTAAATAATTTGCCTCCTTTATTCCAAAGTATTACAACTATTCTTATATTAAAGATAATTTTTTTTTTTTTTTGTTTTGTTTTTAATAAAATTAACTACAAAGATAACATATTGTAGTAATTTGTGCACTTCCAGCTCAGGCTTGCTTTATGCACTGCCTTGCCTATGAATGATGCAGTGAAATAATTTCACTGTTTCTGTAAACTTACCCCTGGAATCCTTTTTTATGACAATTGTCAATAGTTTATGTGCTGGTTCAGCCCACTTCTGTGACTAGCAGGGCAGAGGGATTCGTGAATCCGCTTCTCTGGAAAAGGGAAACAGGGACCCTGAATAATTAAAAACAGCAGCAATGATCTGAGGAGAAACTAAATATAGTATCGGAATACAAGATAACAAAGCATAATACAATATAATTAGAATTGCAACTAATAAACCAAATGCAATGAGAGAGAAAGTATCTGAAGGCCTTACACTTAATGCTGAGGTGAGACGTGTGGTCTGGCTGAGGAGCAGGCAGAAGAGCCTGGTCTTGTGACCTTGCCAGCGGCTTTATCTCCTCTCTGGACACAAAGTCCTCTGAGGTATGTAGTTCTTCTTCTCTTCCGGGAAAGGTACCTAGACCTGGAGCATTAACTCTTTAATTCCCAGTGCACTGCATGATGTTATGATGTGGAATACTGATAACCAAAAATCATAAAACCATGACATTCCACCCGTTGTTCCACATCACTACATCATGCTTAATATATACAAACAAAAAAACCCCAATAATTAACAAGCATTGGGCACACACACACAGACATACATATATATATACGTGGAATTACTTACTGCACTCCCCCAAAATCAAATTCCCTTGTGGTACACATTGAACATCCCCATTTTTCTGCATCACCCACCAAGTGGACCCAGGTCCCTGAGCAAAAACAGTTCCTTGAAGAGGTTTGCTCTTTCCAGAAGCTGGAAAGACCCAAAATGCCTTTCCCAGTGTGGGAATGGAATGTTGTTTCTGCATTGGATATTGAAAAGGGAAATTGATCTGAAGAAGTCAAATATAATGTGCTTGTATTCTGTAGCTTGTCCTTAGAAATAGCTGATGTGAAAAGTAGAAATATCATAAACATATTAATAACATATTTTAGAAACATAGTTGCTGAATTATGTGACAAACTCAATTTCTTACAAAGCTGCAATAGATTTTAAATGTTCTAAACAATGTGGGTATAGTATTCTGAACTGGAAAACATATCGTAAGGTTGTTCCTTAGGCTAGCAAAAGTAGAACATATTTAACAAGTTTCAAAGGAGCTGATTTGCGGAATCAAACTCTATAACCCAGAGTAGTATGTAGTGTCTTATCTTCTGCATTAGAAGATCCTTGTGAAGTTTCTTAAAATTTATCATTATGTTTAGTGAAGTTTTGCATTGATAATTGCATGACTTTTCCAACATCACTGGAAAAAAAAGTTGCAGGGATTTGTTTTCATGTTCTGGATATTTGTTTTAAATGTATTGCTAATACTGATGATTTCCTACTGTCATTAGCTAAAATCTCAATACACAGCATACACTTAGACTGGAGGTCATTGTTAACAATTGCGATTGTAAATCTGTATTTCAAATAATCTGCTTGACAATTTGAATTTTTTTTGGTCCAAATTCTTATCAAATCTGATTTGGTTTTCATTGTCCAATCACATTACAAGGTAACAAGAAATTATATCAGTAGTAGAAGTATCACCTCTGCAGCTTTTTTTGCTCCTGCTTTTAGTATTACCTTCAACATTTTGGAGTTTTAATTCAGTGCAGCTAGCGATCCTCGCAAGTTATAAATACAACACTTATGTGGGTGTAGAAATGCACATTTTGTGACAGCTGTGCATGGTCATTTGGAACATAGCTTGTCTTTCACTGTTGCCACTACTGAAACACACAGCCCACCACCTCACTGTGCTCACATCCACTGTTTGTTGTCCACAGAGGTTCAGCAAGCAGCAATGAATGTCATTGGGTACCATTTTTTTTTCTGCACAGAGGAATTCAGTGATACCTCTTTGCTTTATACACACTTCCACATCAGATGCCATTCTGTCAGACTGCCCCTCTGCTGCTGTCACATGGCACAAAATGTAATGGAATATTATAGTAATACACTATTGGTAATAAGATGGTAATATATATAATAATAATATATATAATAATATATATAATAATAATAATGGCCGGAAGGTTCAACCTCTACTGTGATACTGCCAGCATCTGCCTCTGACACTGTGGACCAACATAACACAATTTAAGATGTTACTTTTGAAATTACATGTGTACACCCCACATTAAAACAGAAGAAAGTTCAATAGAAGACTTTGATTTTTAGTGTTTTAGAATAATTTTTAACATTATTTGTTTGTACATGCAATTTATTATCAGCACTGAAACTAAGCTTTCTGATGGTGAAATAAATGAAAAATGTAATAAAGACCAGACTGTCAGGCAATATATTTTGAACAAAATACTTTCAAGGGTGTTTCATCAGGAGGGGCTGGTGCCACTACGACATCTGAGCATCTGTCAAAAGGAAAAAACAAACCATAAGGTAAAAGTCATTTAAGGTAATAAGTGAGGGTAGTAAAAGCAACACATCTGTCCTAATTTTTCCATCTCTGGGGGATAAAAAGTGTCAAGCTACCATGTAGCTATAATGTTTAGAAGTACTGCACTGATACTTTAAGAAGCTGGTGGAGGTCTTGGTCTTTTATATTATTAGCAAATATGTACAGATAAAAGCTTTTCTCTGACTGCCCATGGTAAAGGTCTCAGAATTTCTTTGCTTTTGTTCGGAGTTGAATGCAGTCATATTTGGAAAAGAGACTACTATTTTTTCTTTCTTTCTTTCTTTTTTCTTTTTTTTTTAAATTCCTGAATTACGAAGACTGCAAACTCAACATGAGATTTTCAATCTGTGTTTTAATATTTCTAGTACAGTTATCAGAAATGCTGACCCACCTAAACTGAAAGGTGAGTGTAGTTAAAAGTGCATTTGAGATGCCATGGGGTTACGAATGAGACAGAAAGAAAGAAAGCAGTTTGATTTCCATAACAAACTGAGTTTCCAGGTCAGATAACAGTCTCATGAAATGAGCAGACTTTATCTGGAAGTTGAGAAAATGAAGATTAATACAGATTGCAAGAAAGTTTTTTTAAAAGTGTGGTGAAAAATTTAAAGTTTAAATTTAAAAAGTTTAGTGAAAAATTGCTTTCCTTCTAGTAAGACCTAACTTTGAAAGGAAATATTTTGTCATCCAGTAGATGAATGACTCCAGCCAAGGTTATATCTGAAATGTATCTGCACACCAAATTTGGTCACTGAAAACAAAACAAAAAAAATCTTTGCCCTCAAAGAAGGTAATTCAACTTATTCTCAGCCATTTTCCTTTGCTAGTGAGGCTGTCACAGACTTCCTTACTGTTCATTCATTCTCTCAGAAGAACACATACAGCTTTAGGTACCTTTTTCTTTAGAGCTGGCAGAATCCATCTGCTGCATGGTAACTTAGTATGGCTGATTCCAGTAGCATACATTACTACTTAACCCCAAAGCTATGGGGTTCTGTTATTAGTTTATTTGGTTTTGATGTTCACTTTTTCAATATTTTTTTCCATCTGAGGTGGTAATTCTTACCTTATTTCTGCCTATATGACTTTTGAGAATTTTTCTAGTATGCATGAACATGCAAATAACCAGGCTTGAGAGTTATTTGTTGTCAAGGGAGCAAGAGTTTAGTGGTTTCTCATTTCCTGCATTAAAACAAAAACTAAGTCATTCAACAGCGCTTTTAGAGCACTGTATATGTTAGTCGCTTGACTGCATTGTTCCCTTTCTTACCAGAGTTCGGATCATTAGTCCTTTTGACAGCATGGACTGGAAGCGTCTAACGCTTCTAGTTGTACTTATCTGTGAAGTCTAGTACTAGTAAAAATACGAATAAATTTTGACTTTTCTTGCCATGGTGTTAGCCTTTACATCATGGTCTCAGGAATCAATTAAGGTGTGGATGTCTTTGTAGAGAGATGGTATTTGTATTACTAAGTGGAATTAATAATAGATGAAAAACTTAGCTAAGGAAGTACATTTAGCCATGTTTGAGTTAAAACTACCCTGAGACATTTTAAGAGATTATTCTTTTGCACCATTGTCTCAAAGCTTGCTGAGGACACAGATGAACAAGTCTAGGCAAGTCCTGGTCAAAGTTGGCGAAACCTTTTGTCTGAAGATCTTGCAAGCCAGGGGCAACGAGAGAGAGAGAGAAGTCGCAGCTTAATGACCGGGAAGCAGACTTTTGTGTGGACTTATCTCGAGGGAGATAGCCATCTCAGGGGGTACTGGACATGACTCTTACCCAAGTGCCCAGGAATGCCATGTTGGCAGAAGAAGAAGAAAAGGTTTCTGACAACAGATTCCTCACGATGTGTTGCCTGCATGCTGAAGAAAGAAAAGGTGTCCTGCCATCAGAAGCCTCACGAGTTGATGCCTGCATGCTGACGGGCTCTCCTGGGCCTGCTACCTGAGACCTGCTGCTTCCTCCTGGACTTACCCTGCCGCTTCTTCCTGGTACCTGCTTGCTGCCTAAGGCCAGCCACACTGCTGCTGCTCTCCCCCTGTGCTTTTGCCTCGGACCATCGGAATGGTGTGCAATGGGATGCTGCTGGATCTTGATGGTGACTATCCCCGCTTTACACAATTCTTGCTTCCTTCCTATCTTTTCTATCGCCCTCTTTCCATTCCCCATCACCCTAATTTGTAATAGTGTCCGTCCTCCCCTTCCCCATCTCCCCGATTAAGATTTGTAATAAACTGGTTGGACCAACATTTGAACCATTGTCTCTTAATCTCACATCGAGTATACATATATCAAAGAACCTCCTCTCCCTCCTATAAATAGGAGCGGGACAGACATCTGTCTTCAAAATTTAGGGTAAAGCATCATTAATTTTTTTTGGATATTAGTTTGAGACCTTCTTGTTATCGCTTCCAGAAAATACAATGCCTGCATTATGGTAAAAGGGTATCTAGAAAATTATACCTGGCATTATCCTTCAACCCAAAGGACCGCAAAAAATCTTTGCCAAGTAACTGGTTGTAAAAGTTGTTCCTGAACAACAACAAGTACAACAATGCCAGTTGTAAAACCTGAGATAAAATTCATTTATGCATTCTGAGTCCTTACTTAGGCACAATGTAGTATAGTCACTGTTGTTCGTACCTTGCACAAATTTTTGTAAGTGTGAGTAGTTATCTTCTATTTTTATATAGATTAATCTGGACTTCACTGAACTGAAAAAAAAAAAAAAAAAAAAGTAATTTGGCTTTGGAAATAAGTATTCCTTACATTAAGGGAAAAAGGGAAGTGTGATTTTATTGTAACTAAATTTCAAGACCTTGAGGGACCATCTAGTTTGATTTCAAGTGCAGCGCGGTCCAGAGAATCTGGCAAAGCAATTCCTGTGCCATATCCGTAACATCTGTTGGAATGACACAGCAGCTTCCACAAGGGCGCAGGTGACTCCGTTGCGGCTTTTACATGTTCCTGTGGAGCACTACAGCCCAGCTCAAGAGGTTCCACAAAACCTGGAGCCCCAAGAACATGGCCTCCTCCCTTCCTGTGCCAGGTTTCCTTTCCATGTACAGCTTCACGCAGCCTGTGGGGAGCATGAAGAAGCAGAGGAATGAAAACTAATGAGGTAAAGTATAATCATAACTCTCCTTCAAACTTGCAAGCTGTTCAGATCAGGTTCTNCTCCCTCCTGTTTCTAAGCTTCGGGCAAGTACTGATAGTCTGCAGTGAGGTCTCTCTAGAGCCTTCTCTTCTCCAGGCTGAACAAGCCCAGCTCCCTCAGCCTTTCTTCATAGGAGAGGTGCTCCAGCCCTCTGATCATCTTTGTAGCCACCTTTGAACCCACTTAACTGAGATCTTAGTGATAAGCTGTCAAGATGTGGAGCCATACAATACCTAAAGAGACATTAAGTCATATCGAACCATATTATATATTTATGTTATATTATGTATTATGTAATGCAATAATATATAAAATATTAGCAACTATATTTTATTATTATTATTGTTTTATATTATTAGATATTATTTATCTAGAAGCCCTTAATTATCTAGGTAAGAAAACCAAGGAATCATGACTCTTGGGTATTTTACACGAAGCTTACAAGGAGTTAGACAAGTTATAGGGGCGAAGGATCCCAAGAACAGTCCACATGGAAGGATTATAAAAAGAACATTCCATAGGCAGTGTGTCATAGTAGATCAAAACCAGATCAAGATGTGTCAGAGTTGGATAGAATGTGTTGTTTGTCCTTTGTGCCGTGCCAAAGCAATGCAGGTCAGACTGCTGCATTGCATGTGCTGGTGCTTGTTAGTATGCAATTGCGTAGAGTACTTGAGATAATTCTCATAAATAAAATGTCCTTTGTCTTTTGCAAAATTTTGCATTGAATTTTGCTACACTAACCTCCCAGAAATAGAGGAGTGAGTTAAAATCCCTGACATAGCTGATGGCATTTTAGTAGAGTGGATGGTGATAAGAGAGTGCTTTGCTCATGTCCATAAATGGAAGTGGTGCCGCCAAGCAGGAAGGATGCCAGAGAATAATTTCTGTGGTGATAATGGTAGTTCTGAAATACTTCAGTTTTAGAGTCTTTCCATTTTCTCAGGCAAATGAGCTAACTGTGCATCTGCATTTCAGAAAATTTAGGAATCCTGCTCTGTGGAGGAATGGCTGAAGGAGCAAGGCAGCCATGACTCGCTGTACGAGCAAAATCTCTGCAGCAGCACAGAAGGCATCATGCTGGAAAAATACTGTGAGAACAGGATAGTGGAGGAGTGCAGATAAGGGTCACTGTGGCCTTGAAGCTAGAAGCAGATGCAAGACAGGGAATTAGTGCGTGCATACGCTGGAATGTATACACCCCCCCTGTGCTGTAAATATGAGTAGTTGATGTAGCAGTGAGCATTAGTAACCAATCTGATTAATGTCAATAAGATATGTAGCCAATCGGGCAATGCCAAGTATACTTTCTTCCTTATAAAAGGATTGCTCTGTTTAGAATAAAGTGAAGCTTTTACCACTCATATTGAGTTTGTCATGCTTCCCCGCGCACTGGACACCCATCCCTGTTGACTCCGCGGCACTGCTCTCTGTGCAGAAGCCTGTATCAAGGAAAGTTCTAGCAGCACAAAGTAAACATTTGTGTATCGATGGCACTTAATGATGGAAGGAGAGAAGCAGTTTTGAAATAAGAGGGATGGACTTGATTGAGATTAATGAAACTTGATTGAGATCAATGAGCATCAGGTACGCAGAAGTTTTTATGCTGTAGAGAGTGAACACTGTGGATGGAATCACACAGAATGTTACAAGGAATTGGCCAGTGCTGGCACAACACAGTATGTTCCAAGTGGCGACAGAGGTGCTACTCTTTGTAAAGTTATGGACAGCACTGCATCTGAAAAGGCATGAATGTCAGCCTGAAAGCACTCCTCAAGCTGCTTGGAACTCCACAAGTTAGACGTTTGAAATTTGCAGTGCCTCTCAGTACACAAATTAGGCGTGGGAGTAAAAAGCATATAGCAATTGTGCAAGTGTAAAAAGTACCAAAAACATACCAAACTTCTAAGGTAATTCTGAAACTGAAAAAGCAAAGGACTAAGGCACTATAATAGGAAAGTTCTTGACCCAGGAGAAAATAAAGCTTGAAGAGCTTGCCTTTAGAATTTTAAAGTTACAGAGAAAGCAGTAGAAAACTATTGCCATCATCTTTTATCAAACAGAAAAACCCATGAAATTGCTAAAAATCAAAGTAGGAAAAGAATTTAACATGAAGCATATAGATAGGTCAAAGCAAGGCTGACTGTGTCTGACCCAATAGGGAGAGAGGGAGCTGGAGCTACAGAGAATCCCTGGGCTGGAGGAAAGTGTATGTGTGATACTGTTTTTTGTTTTTTTTTCTAAATGCCTGTAAAAAAATGACTTAAAAATGCACAATTGCCTGCAGCTGGATGCATCTGTGAAAATGCAGGAGGATCACAAGTTTCCTTTTTTAGCTTTCCCATCTGCCCTTATAACTTTCCCATCTGCCTTTACATGTCAGCAAAGTATTCCACAAACACTCCATAAACTTGCATACAGGTGCTTATCCAGCCAGGGCCATGGGCCATTCCTTTTTGCTTTTCTCTTTTTCTAGAGATATCCTTGATTCTCAGCCTTGCCTTCTCATGTTTATCTTGCTTCATAGCAGCTGCTCTGAATACCCTTTCTTGTATTCCAACAACTTACTCCTTGCATTGTTCCTAGGGCCAAAAGTTTCCATCACATATATGGTTTTGGAGAGAGCTAAAGGCAAAAGGTTTGAGAGCTGACTTGACAATCTTGTGACAAGCCTGCTACAAGACTCAAGGAGTCTGTTTGGTGCAAGGAAAACTGTACCAAGAGAAGAGCCACTGAATTAGAAATACTTAAGGGAACTACTTCACAGCTCAGCACTACTCTGAACCAAGTTGCATCAGGCATATACATCCTGAAGGGAATACATTTTGCTTTGCCTGCTATAATCTCTATTGCAAGTTACAAAGCTGAAATTTGTATTCTCTTTTAAAAGAAAGCTAAATTAGGTCTTCCATTACTGGTGATAAATGACTTTAAAGGATTTTGATTGTCGGCCAGATATTCTATCCTCAATGGTAACTGTGCTTTTACTGACAGTTCTGTTCCTCTATGGATTCTCCTCACATGAATTGTAATTGCAGTACAAGTTTCTAGACCGCTGTGGACATTGCCCTCATACTCAGTATCTCAGTTCCCAACTTTTTCTCATCCTGGCTATCAAAGTTGTTCGCAAGAGATACCACTTATATTTGTGTTTATCCATGTTGATAAGCCCTGCTGAAGTCAGAACAAAACTAAGTAAGTGGTTATGCAAATCTCTGCAGGACTAGCTCTAGAGGCTGGGAGGCCCTTAAAACAGATTGTTTTTTGGAGTGTGTCCAACCACTCATTTACAGGCAAAGCCAGTATGACCCTGCTGGTGTTGTTCGCTGATACATGCTTACTGTGTTCTGAGCTGCCTGGGCCCCATAGCCACAGCTAGCTCAGAAATGAATCCAGGGTATTAAATATGGCTGCAAGGTAGGGAAGATTAACAGAGATTTATTGGAATGTGATGGTACCTCTCTATCGTAATCGAGGTATGAATAGAGCAAATTTAAAACTGCTTGCAAACAGCAGTGTAGACATACCCTTAAGCATACTTGAGACTGTGTTAATCATAATAGCTCTTCAACAGGAACTGTTTGATGATAACTATTTATAGCATCCATATGCTTTCCATTATTATTTTTTTTTATACATCATTGCAATCTATTATATAAGTTCCTAGCACTTCTATTTTCATTATGTTAATATATAGGAATTTTCCATTTCTAAAATGCATATTCTACTTGACAACCTTTGTGTCCTGACGTGCAAATAAATGCTGACTGACCTAATTTTTACAAAAGTAGTGTAGCTATTGAAGCTATCTGCAGAAGCAGAGTTAAGCGTATGCATGTTTCTGTAGGAGGTGACATTTACTTTAGGATCTTTTTTAAAAAAAAATTATTTCTTTATTCTTTCTTACCATATAGTTCACTTTGCTTGGTCTTCGTGTTCCCCCATACTCTACAAAATAGTCTCAGATTACAGGCAGAAATCAGTAAGCTTCCTTGTTAATATTGATAGTATATTTATTATGAAAGTGAGCCACACTATAAATATACTCTCTGGAATATGCCTTTTCCCTTTAGTATCTGCTTTATGTTTGTTTTGCTAATGTCTGTGTGAGAGTCTACTTGTATTTTTCAGCAACTACAATAAAAAAAATTATCTGTGTGTCAGAATATATGGCTCAGAGATGGCACAGACAGTAAAATTTAGCAACATTAATTAAGCCATAATACACTGTCCTGCCCTGTGAGAATAAGTGCTGTTAGAATCTTAAAATGTTAATGTCTTTGAACATTGGAAAGCTATACATATTTGTATGACTAACTTATTGGTGAAGTAAATGCTACCTTCATGCCATTTTAGTTCCTGATAGCTAAGCTACTGCAATATGTTTGCAATTTATTTGTCATCTTCTTAAACTACAACTGTACAAGTTTTTATTATATTTTGAAAATATTAAAATTGCTGGAACTGAGTTATTGTGCTCTGAAGCCAAGTGACCACTAGCTGGCAATGTTATACAGCTCATTCTGTTGCAGATTCATTGCATAATATACATGGTTTGACTCAAGACCTTTAATTTTAAAAATAGAAAAAGAAATTGGATTTCAGTGGGACTGGAGTTTTCTGAATATTTCACCGCTAAGGCTCTAGTGTACATTAGCAAGAAAAGTGGAAGAACAGAAAGGAAGAAATAGTTTCTGAAGTAATAACCTTTGTTTATAGGATTCCTTTTGTTTATCCAGTTCTGTGTTTACAATTAACTTTGATTTTAAATGCCTTTTACTTACCTCAAACCATCCAATGTGTTGCAAATGTAGGTTGTATAATAATTTCATTTTCCAATAGTCTGGACTAAACTAGCAACAAAATTAAAAGAATCCTTCCTTGCACTCATTTCAAGTATCTTTTCCTCACCTTCAGATGTCTTTAAACTGTATCTGTTCCTGTCTATTCTTTATTGCTTATTGCTTTCTGTTGCATCATTTTCTGTCATCTTTGACATCTAATCAAGGGAAGCAAAAAAATGGGAACTACTTCAAAATTCAGGGGAATGAGGATGGGTACCAGTATCTGCTCCAGGGGCTTATGTTTCTGCTTTCACACATCAGATTCTTTAAATCCCATTATTCGTTGTACTGTTTCATTACTATCATGCCTCTTATCTTCAAGTAGGTGGAGACTCGTATGAATGTCAGTGGTTGGAGAAAGAAACTGAGACAAATGAGTTTAAAAAATGGCTTGTAGAATTTTGTACTGTGAAATCACTATGTTTTATCCTGGAAAAGACCAGTATGGGGAACAAAAATGCGGGATAAGACCCTGGTTTTAATTATAAGGGGATTCTTTGAAACTAATAATGATAATTTTCATTATTGTGAACATCTCTAGAAGTTTTATTTGGAAAAACATGTCTAGAAGTTTTATTTGGAAAAAGGCTTTTCCAAATAAAAATTTTATCAAATTGTTTTATCAAACAAATTTTATCAAAAAATTTTATCCAGTTGTTCTTAATGTACTTAATGTACTTAATGTACATGCTTGTACACTTTGTATTCTCACTATTCTCTTTTCTTTTCCTGCGGCAAGAAGTAGAAGAGGATAGACATGGGGGAGAGGAAACACGAAGAAAGGAAGAAAACTATACTGTAATTTACAACTGTAAATCATTTAAAGAGGGGCAGATGTTGTGTGTGGGGAATATTCTAGCATCATCTGGAGCATAAATTAGTTTCAGCATTGTGAGTTGACCATATTCTTTTCTGGTTCAACATACAGGGTACTGCCTGAACACCCTGTAAATTCACTCTGTAAATTCTACTGAGATATCTGGGCTGCAGTGACTGAAGTCAGCTATGGAAGTACTCCTCTCCACATGAAGAATCCCCTGCTTTGAGAAAATTGCTTGCTTTAGAGCAGATGAATATGTGAACAGCACAACTATAGCTTAGATGTAGCATGCTTTTATCTAAAAATAAAAAGTATCTTCCAGCCAGCTGTTTGCCTGGAGGAGTTTGGCTATGATTGGAATGCTAGCAAAAAGGTGGTGTTTTTGTATGTAATTACCTACTTCTGTATCTCTTTGGTGTTCGTGCTATTGATATCTGTCTGCTAGTTTTTAATTTGAAAGCTCTTTTGATCATATACCCTGCTTTCCTGTTCTTTTATCTTTTATCTGAAACATCCTTTCTCTCTTGGGAGAAACTATTCACTTTATAAAGGTTAATGGAATGTTTACTTCAGAAAACTGTTTAGTCACTAGATGTCTTTCAGTGCAGGATAAAGTTTCATCTTTTGGACACTAAGTTTTGGAGTAGGGTTTAGAACTAAATTATCTTTAAGGTCCACTCTATCTCCAAGCATTCTAGGATTCAAATGGTGCTCACCTCAAACAACGTGGGGCTCAAGTTGTGTGAAAACTACTCAATTTTACTTAATAAGTGTTTGCTAAGGAGGGATGCTTTCTACTTCTGTAATAGAGAAACTTCTAACTAACAGAAAAAACTGTTTATAATATTAAAAAATAAAGTAATTTATAGCAAATACACAGATTGTTCTGACAGTGAGATACGTAAGGGAAAGACAAATCCTCTCATTTTCTCTGTTGCTGGTATTTGTCCTATAATTTTTCTGAGTGTCTCTAAGAATATTGATACTAGTGATCTCAAGCTGCAGTAATAGTTTGCGGAACAGAAAAAAATAAACACTTACACTTGAGAGATATCTTCCAGTTTTTTTTTTGGAGGTAGGAAAAATCTATCTTCATAGAACAAGCCACACAGAGATCAACTTGCTATCACTTGAAGTGTTAGTGCTCCCAAAGTGATGAACTAGACAAAAAAAAAGTGAAAATAATACAGACTAGAGTAGAGGAGTTTTGTATCACTACAAAATGGCAAATCTATTCATCTTTTGTTACCTACATTCTAACTCATGCCTTCTAATGGGTTTTTCTTCAGATCACTGCATCTGCCAAAAAAACAAAAACAAAACAAAACAAAAAATCCACAAACCCAAAAGAAACAAAAACAAACCACAAAAAGCAAAGAAAAAACAACAGAAAACCAACTATCTCTAGATTAGTATGCTTTGCTTCTAATTTGAATCCTCTGCCATCTGCCTAAGTCAGCACTGTTTCTGGTGACAATGGTGACAATGGAGCTAAGACAGAGATTATTAAAAATCTGTTTGTTCTGGTGGGTTGCTGAGAGAATGAGGCTATCTTAGCAGACACAACATGCTCAGTTTTGGCAAAGATTTGGGCTGACAAGCATAACTAACTAAATGGAACTATGGTGATGAAATTGTGATTGCTATTACATTTACTAAGTAATAAATATTTACAACTGTTTTGGTACCAGCTGTACTGCTGCATACTTCTGTGGATGTCCATTGGCATTTCTTAAAAATAGAAAAGGACAGAACTGTTGCCATAAGAGTCTTCTTCATTTGTTCAGGAACCCTTGGAGAGTTGTTAACCTGAAAATAATCAAAACCACAGAGATAAGATGTCCTCTATAGCTGCCATTCTTAAAGGAGCACACACTATCTGTTTGGCTCTATTTTCACAATATTTATGAATTGGAAAGTGTTGTAAGAATACTTGGATAACAAGGGATATAATTGCTTCGACTGAGCAATCCAGGCTCCAACGGTCAGCGACCTTGGAGTGTTTCAGAAGGGGGTGGCAAACAGGGACCTGGCAGCCAACAGTGAGAATGTTTCTGATACTGTAGAAGATTTATAGTTTTTCTCTATGCAACAATCATAGAATTGTTTTTGCCTACTGTTTGCTAGATAAGCAGTGTAATTTTAGCCCACTATATAAGCTTGTGTGTGTGGCTATTTTTATCCCTTTGCTCTTCGCTATATAAGTGTGGATTTTCTCAATAAAGTTGAGCATGATGATTTAATCATATTGATACCTGTCATGACTCTGGAACCTTTCTCCTCGTCAGGAAAGAATAATTTTCTTGACTTTGGGAAAAATGTTACAGTGGATTTTTTTAATGATGTTTTCAGATATGACTACCTAGTTAATGTTTTATTTAGTTCTGATCCATTTGCCATCTGAAGTTACAGAGTATTTCCTCCATGCTCATGCATTTCCATCCTCTCATTTTGTTTCTCGCTTGCAGCTAATACTCTATGAAGTATGAAAATTTTTTAATTACTCTACACAGTATGTCAGGTTATCTTGTAAAGGTTGACAGTTGTATGATGTTAATGGCAGAGAATAGCTCATTCATTAATTTTTTAGCAAGACTCAAACACCAAGTCTCCTAAGTAGTGGGCACTTTGGTAGCATTTTTTGCTTACACCCCTTTCACTATTGTTTGTGAGACTCAAAAATGAAAAAGTTATTAGATAATTAAAGTGTTAAATATCTTTTTAATACTGTGAAAGATCTTTTTAATATCTGTGAAGCACAGGTCATCCTCATTCTTAATCAGATTAATACTCACACCTTTTATTGTATTTCCTGTGTTATTTAAACTGTAGAATATATCAGGGATTTATATACAGGAAAAGAGAAATTACGTTTTATTTGGTTGTGTAGAATCTATTCTTGGAATATTGGATCACTTAAATTGGATCATTTTTAACTGTTCAAAATTCAAACAAGAAATTAATAAGTCTGAGAAGATTCAGAGAAGAGACACAGGAGTGAAGAATTTGCAGGAAGGTGAGAGAATCCTGGGAACATTTAGGTTATAAAACATAAAGGAAAGAAATTATAATTTGTAGGTATCTGAAGAGGGACAGAAATCTGCTAATGAATATGAGAGTAGGCTGACGTATACAAGACCACTCAAAGTTTGGAGTCTGAAACTAGACAAATTCAAATCTGAAATGAAGAATGTAACCAAGGGCTGTGAAACAATGCAACAAAAGAGTAGGTTTACAGTGGATTTTCTGTGCAGTTTTATCAGAGATTTAGTTTTTTTCATGCTCTTTCATTTAAGCTAGTGTTTAGTCTTATGGCCTACACTGTGACTTAGAAGGTCAGAGCACAGTATTTCTTCTGTGGTTCTTCTGCACTTTTACAAAAAAAAAAAAAAAAAAAAAAAAATTTGGATGAATAAAACCAGTATTCTCATCAGAGACAAGATTTAATGTGTCATTATCTTCTGATTTTTTTCTTTGATACCACCCATGTAATGCTAAATTTTAAAGGGCTGATATTGTTTGCACTTTCAAGAATACACATAGTGTGATGTACAGGATAAAGTAAAGAAGATATAACTTGTTCTGTGTGGGGACAGAATGTATTTTATCAGGCAGTGTAATCTTTTTTTGCAGTGTAATTAGGCAATTTATGTCAGCACATTGAGAATGTAGAGTGCAAACCATATGAAACAGAAGAATTTACTTTATTATTAAAAGTTTTTATGCACTTTTGCTATCATCACCTCTGAGTTATGGTGAAAGGATGAGCACAGAACAGCTCTCTGTGGCTCTACAATGTACAGGAATAACCTGTCTTGAAACTGTCCCCGTCTGTTGTGTGTAGAGCAGTAGAAGCATGGAGTAATGTATTCTTTCTTAGGCAAAAATTTGATTCAACTCTTGCGTTCTGTGTGAGTAACTGTGGCAACTTCAAAGTGTAGTTTTCCTTCCATGAACATCCCAAAGGGTACAAAAAAGCTGAGCCCACAAACTCCCTTGAATTATTCAAGTTAAGTGGCCAGGTTGGATTGTGTGGTGATCCTATTTGAGGATATCGTTTCCTCAGAAAGCATAAAGTAATGCTTAATAAAGCATCAGTTTGTTTGTAGGTTTTCTGTTGTGACAAGCAAAATCTGAAGATCTGGGCTTCCTGAGAGCCCTGAGGTAAAATTCTGACAACACAAGGCGGGAGCAGTAGCAAAAATTTTTCACATAGGGACAATGAAGATGTATTTCTACATTGTAATGATGAGGAGAGCAAAAATCGTTGTTTACCTCTGGTTATGTTCACATTGGTGACAATGTCTGGAAGGGAAATGCTTCTTTTAGACGTACCAGTGCCACCAGAAAAGGTGAAAGGTGTTAGTAAATGGGGACTCCTTGCTGAGAGGCACTGCAGCACCCATTTGCCACCTGGATAATTTCTCTAGAGAGGTTTGCTGCCTACTGGAGGCCCACATTCAGGATGTCAAGAAGAGGCTACTGGGTCTGAATAGGCGGAGGACTACTATCTCCTCCTGCTATTTCAAGCTGGTTCACAGGAGACTGCAACAAGGAAATTTCAAAATATTAGAAGAGACTGTGCCCCAGTGGAGGATGTTGAAGGGATCAGGACTACAGGTAGCGTTCTCCTCAGTCCTACTGGTTGGAAACTGAGACTTGAGTGAAGGAGGAGAATGGACCAATTGAAGGAATGGCTGCATGGATGGTGTCACACTCAGGGTTTTGGATACTATGATCTTGGAGGCACTTTCAAGATACCAGGCTTGCTGTTGGATGTGATGCAACTGACCAGAAAGGGCAAGAGTGTTCTGGGGAGCAAGCTGGCTGAATTGATCAGCAGACCTTTAAGCTAAATTCCGTGGGGGAAGGCAGTGGATATCTAAGTGACAGAGAAGGGCTGAGGGATGCTGTCACTTTAGGAAGAAGGAGGGGAAAAACTCAAATTTGTCCCAAAGGAACTCAGGAGGACTCCTCAAAGAATACAACTTTGCCAAAAGCCTGGCTGAAGTGCTTTTGAACCAACACACACAGCCTGAGAAATAGACAGGAGAAATGAGAAGCCACAGTGCAACTAGAAAACTGTGACTTAGCTGATATCACAGAAACATAGTGAGATGAATTGCACAACTGGAGCATGACAATTGAGGACTACAGGCATTTCAGAAGAGATAGGTAGGGAAGGAGGAGTGGAGAAGTTGTCCTCTATGTTAAGAATTGGATAGATTGTGAAAAGCTGCCTCTGAGAAGCAAAAATGACCAGGTTGATAGCTTCTCTGTAAAATAAGGGACCAGACCAACAAAAGACATCTGGTAGTCAGGGACTACTACAGGCTGCCTGATCAAGAGGCAAGAATGAGTGAACAAGGACCTGCTGGTTAAATTGAGGTAAATTAGGTAAATACATAGGCACTGAGATAGGGATGTGTAGCCTGGTAAGAACACAGGGATTCTGTCAGTAAATTCAGAGAAAGGATCAGGAAAGCCAACACACAGATGGAATTAAACTTGGCAAGAGATGCAAAAAAGAACAGGAAGAGATTCTATAGGTACATTGGTTATAAGAAACAGACCAAGGAAATTGTACCCAATCTGATAAATGAAAAGAGAGAACAGGCAACAGTAGACATGGAGGAGGCTGAGTTCTTTGCCTCAGACCTCACTTGCAGTCAGGCTTCCTGCAAGTCTCGTGCCCATGAACTTTTGGACAGCGGCTGGGGGAGCGAAGTCCCTCCCACTGCAAGAGAAGAGCAAGTCAGAGACCACCTCATGAGGCTGAATGTGTACAAGTCTGTTGGGCTGGATTATACGCATCCTATGGTCCTGAAAGAACTGGCTGATACGGTTGCCAAGACTCTCTCCATCATATTTGAAAAGCCACGGCAGTTAAGTGAAGTCCTCAGTGACTGGAAAAAGGGAAACATCACTCTCATTTTAAAGAAAGAGAGAAATTGAAATCTGGAAACTTCAGGCCAGCGAACCTTATGCTTGTGCCTGGGAAGACAATGGAGTAGATTCTCCTGGAAGAGATTTTAAAGCACATGTGAGATGAGGTGATCTGAGACAGCCAACATGGCTTCACTAAGGGCAGATCATGCTTGACCAATCTGATGGATTCTGCACCTTCTGTGATGGAGTAACAGCACTGGGGACAAAGGAAGAGCAACTGGTATCATCTACCTGGACTTATTCAAGGCATTTGACATGATCCAACTCCACATCCTTATCTCTAAATCGGAGATATGGATTTGAAGGGTGGAATATCATAAAATTGTAGAATCATCAAGGTTGGAAAAGACATACTACATCCAATCCAACCATCTACCGATCGCTAAACCATGTTCCTCAATACAATGTCTAAACAATATAGCAAAATCTAAAAATCTAAGATCTATAGACATCTAAAAATATACAGCTGATAAAGAATTGGTTTGATGATCATAGCTGGAGATAGTCCGCTGCTTTATATCCTGGTGGACACTGTTCACAAGTAGCATCTCCCAGGAGTCCATCTTGGGACTGGTGCTCTTCAACATCTTTATCAATCATGTAGACAGTATGATTGAGTGTACACTCAGCAAGCCTGCTGTTTGCACCAAGCTGAATGGTGAAGCTGATACAGTAGATGGAAAGAATGCCATCCAAAGGGACTTGGACAGGCTCAGAAAGTGGGCACACAAGAACCTAATGAGCTTCTACAAGGCATGTGCAAGGTGCTGAAGTTGGGTTGCAACAATACCAGGCATGTGCGTAGTCTGGGAGAAGAATTCATTGAGAGAAGCCTTGAGGAGAAGAATTTAGGGGTTCTAGTAGGTGAAGAGCTGCATGTGAGCCAACAGTGTGCTTGCAGCCAGTATCCTGGGCTGCATCAAAAGAAGTGTGATTACCTCATGAAGCCTCATCTGGAGTAGTGTGTCCAAGTGTGGGGCCCCCAATACAAGAAAGATATGGGACTGTTGAAGCACATTCAGAGAGGGCCATGAAGATGATCAGAGGGCTGGAACCTCACCTATGATGACAGACTGAGGGAGATGGACTTGTTCAATCTGAGGAAGAGAAGGGTCGGGAGAGACTTCACTGTGTCCTTTCAATACATAAAAGGAGCTTATAGTCAGGAAGGAGACTGACTTTTTACATGGTCTTATACTGAGAAGACAAGAGGGAACAGTTTTTAACTGAAAGAGGGGAGATTTAGATTAAATGTTAAATGGCGAATTTTCATTCAGAGGGTGGTGAGACACTGGAGCAGGTTAAGCAGACAAATTGTGAGCACGCCCCATCCCTGGAGGTGTTCAAGGCCTGGCTGAATGGTATCCTGGACATTCTAATCTAGTGCTTGATTTAGTGTTTGTCAACCCTGCCTACAGCAGGGGATTAGAACTAGAGGGTCCCTTCCAACCTAAGCCATTCTGTAATTCTATGATATGATTCTGTTAATTGCTTTCAATTTCATTTCTGTTTTACTTGCTGAGTTTACATAAATAATCAAAAGTAATTAAATTTAATTTATGATTGAAAGAAATTCACAGTTGTTACTTGTAAATAAGATTTTCTTCTTTCTTTGTAACTTGTTTTCTGTGGGCTATTACTTTCCCAAAGAGTAGAGACCTTTCCTGTGATTATTTCAGGGCTATTACTTGGGGAAATCAAATTTCCAGAAACACCCTTTCCATAAAAGTCAATGGTGAAGATGGCATTGATTTATTTGGGAGCAAGTGGGGGGATATTCTCTGCTTTTAATAATCTCAGTTAAGTCTGTAATTGGAAAACACCGGAACAAATTAAATTGCTCCTTACAAAAAACCTGGTACTCCTCAGGGTCTGATTTCCAATAGTGGTTTTGTACTGGAAGAATGTAAGCATAAGTCCATAGCTGAGACTGCAGCTATGAGGTCACACCTATTTGCCTAATTACTTGCTTAAGTGTAAATTTTGTGCAAACAATATGTTATCAGTCTCAGTCTCTCAGAGTCTTTAACTTGGATGAAAGTATGAACGTTTCAGGGCTCGTCTGTCAGTGTACATTGCTAACTGTCCCAGATGGAAGTTTTATAAGCTTTATATTGTTAACTCCAGTGCAATAAATGTTCTAAAAGGAGTGGAAAGTGCAATTAATCTTGAAACAAAATAGTAAATATCTTTGTGCACATTCGTGTATTTTGTTTTTCATTGGTAACTTCAAATATTAATCCTCTGATTTTGCATTGTATAAGTAATAAGTAAGTGCTTTGGTTTTGCTCTTGTGTTAGGTACTTTTGGCAGCTAGAGTGAAAATTAATTCCATATCTATGGCATGCTGTTTTTTGACATTTCTATAAGAAACTAGCTGCAGTCACTCTGTTCATTTCTTGTGAGATTTCGCTGAAATCAGAGACATTTTGACCTCTGTGATGTACGTAAGTCTCTTGGTCATCTTTTATTTTCCTTCTTTTTCTTTTCTTTTCTTTTTTTTTTTTTTTTTTTTTTAAGAGGAAAGTATTATTTTCTTTCCTTAAGGCATGTTTAGAAATAGAAGAACTTCCAACATATTAAGAATTGCACTTCTAGAAATTGTGATTGATAATCTTTAAGGTACATTTTCTGGTAGTACGGACATGGTATTTGTAAGAAATTAGTGCCAACTTTTAGGAAAAGAGATGCTGAAAAATAACTCCTTTTGCTTACATTGAGACTACTTCATTCATCCTGAGCACTATCAAAGATTAGGAAAACCAATTACTCCTTTGAGATTTTCTGCTTATTCTGGGATCTCTGAAAGCACAATAAAATGAAAGGAAATATTCTTATGTCTATAATAATACATATTAAATTTGTTGTTCTTATTACTGTAAGGAGGATGTTTTCATAAGATCATAATATAGTTAGCCACCAAAATGCATATGAAATGTTTTCTCCATCTGGTTTCAAAATTAGACTTTTCTGTAAGCTGTTCTTTGTAAAATATTAACAGGACTGCACAAGAATACAGAGCAGAGAAAATCATTCTTGTTCCCCAAGGTAATTGAACTGACAGTAAGTATGAGATGCAGATTTCAGAGATTTTTCCACGTCTAAACAAAATGTCTTCCAAGGTGCCCAATGAACCATACATACTCATTTACAATACACCTGTTAATAAATCTCACAGTCAACAATCAATCTACACAGTCTTTCTCATAAAGTATTGATTATTTTGTATCCAATTTCTAGAGAAATAAGGATTTACGTTAGCTATGAGAGACAGCAAAACTGTTGCATTTTCCTATTCTGCTTTGAGTGAACTTGATGGTATTTTTCTTTTTCTTAGAACACATAAAAATCTAGAGGAAAATCTTATTTCTCTAGAGGACAAGCATCCAGACAGCAATTTTGTTTATACTGCTCTTTCTAGGGCCATGACTTTGGAAAGGAGTTGAGTCTACTTTGGATAGTAAGAAGAATCTTGCATTTTACGCTTGTTATTTCTTTTGCCTCTGGAACAATTGGAGACTGGGAGCCCAAATGATTTCTTCACTGACTGTAAGTAGCCATCCTCTATAGTTGCATTTTAATTTTGTTCTCCAACATTGTGGTGACATCCAGACTGGCTTTCCCCAAACATGACAGTTCAGGTGTCTAGTAAGACATGCTGCAAGCTGCTGTTTACTTTGTTGTGTAATAAATGCCCATTCAGGTACTGCACTTTTAAGAGACCTCAAAAAGCCGTTCAATCAAGAGAGAATTTTAACTAACTTGCTCCAGTCTCTACTTTCTACAGCCAGAATTAGCCATAAGATTTGGAAACCGTTTTTTTCAGTTTTTCAACTGGAATAGTCTTTCTAGAAACTGGTTTGAATAGCCTTTTAAAAAGATCCTGAAACATGAGAAGTTAGATCATAGATTGATAGAATCATGCTCTCTTCCATAGATCAGCGTGCTCAAACCCAACCAACCCAGCCTTGGACATTCCTAGTGATGGGACAACCACAACTTCTCTGGGTTAATCCTTGTATTGGTAGTGTCAGTTCCAGCATACTGACATATTTCCTTCTCATGTTTCTTTTGGGTTAATTGGGTTATATACCTGCTAAACTCCCTCTCTCGGCTTTCAGATTTCCATTTAAAAATTTCCAGTTTTATTCAAATGTGGCTTTATTTTTCTGTTTCCATCATTTGATACATGAATATTAATGATTAAATGTCTCCTTTTGGGACTTGACTCCTCCTGGCTCTTAGACTACCAAGATATCTGAGTAGCTTGCCAAGACTTTAGTACACAACCCATTCAACTATTTTACTGGGATATTGTTTTTTGCCTCTTCATACTATTGTACACAGAACAACCCCATTAACCATATGGTGGTTACATCTCTTCTGTCTCTTCTCACTGTGTCCAGCCATCAGCACTGATTTTAGCTAACACCCAACACCCTTTTCTTATTTCCTATGCTTTGCTGACTCTTAGCAGAAATGTGTACTGCAGTATATGTTGTCGCAGTCAGTTAAAAAGCAATATTTCCTGTACCGAATACCCACAGATTAAGATCCTATGTTTCACTTGTGGAACAGTTGGTGGCTGCATCTCACAATTGTTATTACTGATGACTGGGATCAGAACTACTTATTCTACAGATGGAGCTAGGATAGTGCACAGAAAACTAACACAGAGCTAATGCAACCTTAAATGTTTATATATTAAATTACTTATTGTAGCCTGAACATTTGTATTTACATACTATTGGTGGGAATTATACAGTCAGATGAAGTTATGTACATACGAATAGTGCATTTGCTTTCTGCATATAAAATCATACATACGTATAAGTTTGGAAGTCTGAAGTGGTAGAAATTGGGAAGGATTGTCTTGAATAATTTGAATTATTTTATTTCTATTGAATCCACAACTATATCTCCTCCTGGGAGACTTGCCAGCCTAAAGGAAATAATAAAAACCTGATACAATCCAGTTGTGGGATGGAGCATCAAGAAGGATAATTCATCAGTGTGGAAGAAGTTCAAACCAATAAATACAGGTGGGTCTCTAGTCAATATGAAACAATAAAGACAAATGCTATGAACTGATCCTGCAAAACATGCAAGACTATTTTTTTTGCTTTAAGACTTTCCTTCTTCCCCATAGAATGTTTATTATCTTTTATTGAAGCTAAATCATAAATATTTTTCTCTCCTACTCCATAAAAGTCTTGAAATCTGATTGTTAGACATTTTATATTGAGATAAAACCTTAGCTGTAAAACAGTATTTTTTTCCCTGTAGAAAAAATAAAACCCACAAAACAACAACAACGAAAAGAAAGGTCTCTGCTCATTGAGAGCAGCTGCTCCAGAGAAGGCCCAGCCAGAACTGGAGCAACAGATCACGAGGTATAAGGGCTCTGAGGCTTCCTTTGCCAGGGAAACACCAAGACAGCAGAGAGAGTATCCAGCAATGACAGCTCTTGCAAGAGTGGCTGACAAGGCATGGGTATTGCCAGGGCAATGGAGGCCACACCTGTACCCCTTAAAGAAGTCTCAGGGAGAGCAGTAACTAGTCCCTGCCCACCGGGTGGGCAAACAGAGTGTGGGTGTCACCTGTACATCCACTGTGTGCTGTAACAGCTGGAGCAGTAGCACACATAGCAGGGCACTAAGGTTTTGCCAGCTTCAGAGGGAAGGGGCACTCATTCCAAGTAACCCTCAAAGCAGAATGGTGAGCACTCAGAGCCAAGCTAAGGCTGCAGCTCTGGCAGGGGGGTATGCACCACCTACCCCAGTAACAACCAGTGCCTTTACTCAGACAGAGCTTCTAAAGGAAGATGCATCTGTGCAGACCGTGTACTGTGGGATGCGTCTGGACCTTTCTACTGGAGCAGAGGTGAGTGACAAACTCACCTGTGTAAGATGTGACCAGGTGGAGGACCTCCTGCGACAGTTGACTGACCTGAAGGAGACAGTTAAAAGTCTGCGTAATATCAGGGAAGCAGAGGTAGAGTGACATGCAATCTGCATTGAATCTACAGTATGGGGCCAAATAGCCCTGAACTCCCCCACTTGCATATCCAGTTAGAGGGGAAACAAACAGTGATGAGAAATGGCAAATCACCATGGGAAAGGCTAACAAGAGGAAAAAGCCTGCCTCAAAGTCTGAGGTGTTTCTGCAGAACTGCTTCACAGTTCTCCAGGCTGAGAAGGAAAAAGAAACAAAACAGGTAAGTTGTCTGAACTGCGTAAGGCAGCCAGACCTGCTCCGTGTTGCATAGCAACCACTGCAACTGAGAAAAAGTGACAGGTGATAGTTGTGGGTGATTCTCTTCTGAGGGGTTCAGAGTGTTGGAAATATCCAAATAATTTTGTCGGGACGGTATCTCTGATAAAGTAGATTTTATTCGCGATTGCAATGGCGGGCGTCCCACAAGCAGGAGAGAGCACTATGGGCATGGATATGACAGCTTTTGTACCTTGTTTCTGCCCCCCCGCTCCCGCCCCCTTTGCCTCCCCTGTTTCCCCACTGGCTGGGTACTCCAGGCTCACAATCTTATCAAAAGGTTTACATTTGTTAATTACTTGTTAATTCGTGTGTTATCTGGTGTCAGTCAGTAGCAGTCCTGTTGTCTCCAAGAGGTCTCAGTACCCTTCTCATTCGTATTGATATGGTGGTTTTCTTCAGAATTTTTGTTAGACAAAGACTACGGAGGGGAGTATGCCAGATCTTCCTCAATACCTTCTTCAGGCACTCCCTACGGCGTGTCACAAATTGTCCTTTTAATTTGTGCAGGATATTCTTGCAATGTGTGTGACATATATTTTCTTTTCATGCTGGCTATACATAAGTTGTTACTAGCTTATATATGTATGCTGTTAATTGTTTAACTTCTCCTCCTTTAATTCTCTGTTACTCAGTTCCTGTCTGTCCAGCACCAAAAGCTAGTAAAGATATCTATTGCATCTAACTTGCCTTTAACTGAAGGCCCAGAAGTTTTTCAGATGGCTGGACAGACAGGAGCTTCAGTCTTTATGCTTATAACTTACTCCATCTACCTAATCTCTATGGATATATCTATATCTATATCTATATATATGTGTATATATTTTTTTACTTAGTATATACTGAGTATGCATTGTTGGGGAAGGTTTATCTAGAGGATGAGCAATGAAAACTACCAGAGAACCCTGATAAAGTAGAAAGACCCCTGAAAAGAACTATTAATTGTAATAAAGGACCCAAATGGTAGCAGAGGTCATGAAATTAACAAAATTCTTGTCTTGTTCTGATGCAGAAACAACATTCAATTCCCACAAGAGGCACCCTTTGTCACCCTGACCCAATACCTAGGGAGGTCTGCTGCTTGCCAGGAGCCTGCATCAAGGACGTGGCAGAGAGGCTGCCAAACCTTGTACATCCCACAGACTACTACCCTCTGCTGCTGTTTCATGTAGAAACCATTGACACAGCTGTCAGCAATGTGAAGAATATCAGGAAGGACTACAAGGAGCTGGGAGCAGCACCGAAGAATTTGGGAGCACAGGTAGTCTTCTCATCAGTCCTCCAGGCTAGAGGAATGGGAAGAGAAAGGACTGACAGATTTAAGAAAATCAATAAATGGCTAAGGGAGTGGTGTTGTGAACAGGGCTTTGGCTACTTATGTCATGGAACTAATTTTTAGAAATCTGGTCTTCTGAGGGAGGATGGGGTTCATCTGTCAGACAAGGAGAAGACCATCTTCGGCAGCAAACTTTCCAATTTAATCAGGAGGGCTTTAAACAAGAGTTGCTGGGGCCTGGGGATCCTCAAAGCATTTTCAGGCTGAGAATGGTAATGGATGCCCCGGGCCTGGAGCAGTAAGACAAGCCAGTAAGATAGCACCTAAGGTTCAGGATAAAGGAACTCCAATTGGTAAATCAGCCTCAATGGGAATCCATCCACCCTTCACCGCCTGCCCCCCCCCCCCCCAGCCCGCTCACCTGGGAGGGGCGAAGACATCAGCTTTTCTTGAGCTTTTGTTCTGGCCACCAGTTAACCAGTTTCTCTAACCTGACTGTGGGCAATCCATTCATCAAATCTTGTGGAACACCCTTTTGCCAGCCTAGAGTCCAGAGACAATTATGTTTATGATCAATATTTCGCCTACCTGTTTTTACTGGCAATGAGACCATTCCAGTCCCACTGAGCTTTGGGCTAGGTGGCCTGGGGACAAGGCTGACCACTGCAAGCCTTACTCCCCCTGACTCTAATTTACTGGAGGAAGAAACTACCGGCTCATATTTTCTCCCATAGTTAATTAACTCTTGGGCGATTGAGTAAGGAGAGGACAAGATAAGGGTTAACTATTGTATAGGAATGCAGGTAAGCAGAATGTGTGGCCAGATAAGAAAAGAACATCTGGAAACTCCGTTATAACATTACACAAGGAATGGGTCAGGATCGGATTACTTCTTTCAGAGACAACGGGTCTTCTCCCATGACCATCAAAGGAGACCCCCCCTGCTCATGGCGGGACCATATGTTGATAAGTCAGGAATGTAATGAATATGTATGTGAATTCCACTGATTGTGTATTGGTTCGGCCTATATCTGTACCAAGCTTTTGCCCTACGGTGTGCGTGTTAGGAGGAACTATCCCCCGCGCACCCAATGATACGCGTCTCATTGAATAAACGTACCTGCTTTATAACCTAACTTTGGGTTATAGAGTTTGATTCCGCAAATCA
>JACDJE010000689.1:92317-144872 GCA_016647715.1 Pavo muticus
GGCTGAGCTCCCTGCTTCATTCTGAATGTCACTGGTATTGCATTCTTAGCTCTTCCTGGAGTTTCTACCACCCACACCCGAGGATAAACCTGATCACCTACTTCGTCTGAAATCCCAATCCCATCAGGGGTAGTGATCAATGCTAAACTAAGCACCTCTATTAATTGTTCTTCTTTTACCCTAGATTCCAATTTTCCTTTAAACTTTATTTCAACTTCCAGTTGTTGTAATAGATCTTGCCCTAGCGAAGGCTTTGGTGATTTTGGCACGTGCAAAAATTTGTGTATTCCTACCTGTTTACCTATACTAAATTGTAAAGGCTTAACAAAGTAAGCCTTTTCGCTTTTGGCCAGTGGTTTCCCTTACGGTTACAAATTCATTATTTACTGGAGTTAGAGAAGTATTCAATACCGAATAAGTTGCTCTAGCGTTTACTACAAATTCCACACTTACCTGCAATTCCTTCCTTAGCTTGATTTTCTCCATCCTTAACTGTTATTTCATCTGTTACCAAATCCTTTCTGCACTAACTGCTTTTCTGTTCAATGGGGGGCGGAACCAGAGTAGGCCCTTCCAGCCCTTCCAGCCCTACTCTATCACTCACATCTCTTTGGTCCTGACATCCCTATTACACCCCGCTCATCTTTGCCTTTCTCAGCCTGTGTCTTTCCCAAACTTTCATTTTCCCAACTCTCATCATTACATAAACTACTAACATTATATTTCAGTTTCACCTCCTCCTCTCCAGAGGCTTCCAGCGCTAACACTGGGATCTCAGATTTCCTAGATCTCTTGCAAATGAGGGCTATTCCCACCTCCAGTGCCCTATCTTCTCTATCTCCCCCCCTTTACAAGTAACGCTGTTTACAGCAACAGTTTCTGGCCCCGGCTCTCTTGCATTCCAAGAGTTCCGCTAGCAGGGGAAACAGTGCGTGGGGGGGAAGGGTTGCTGTCATGCCAGAGCAGATAAACTCGCTTTCTCTTTAATCCTTTTTCCCCTATTCCATTATTTGTACCCCCAATTATACTTCCATACACCATTAACGATTACACTCTCATACCATCAAAACAGTTTGTCCCATTCCCTTCAAAACCCACAATTCAAACAATACAATTCTTCAGTTTCCATAAAACACCCTTAATACCATATAAACTTCCCTAAAACAACCCCCAGTGTTCCGTACACCAATTGTAGTGACACTCAGGACACTGAGTGGCACCACCAACCCCGATACATTTCTTCACACACTAGACAACATATAATATAAATGGGGCAACACTCGTTTTCCAGGCGGAACGCACACCTTTTCTCAGGCCCCTCTTCCCAATTTATGAAGTATAAATTCCCATCACTGTCCCAATCTATAAACTTCATACAAACAGAAAAACACGTATGGGCAGACAGGTGACACAAAGAACAACTTTCGCTTCGTCCGTCTCCGGCCGTTTCCCTCGCGGGAGAACGAAACCGCGGATTGGGACTCCGCTCTCGCTCCGTAGCTTGGCTACGTCTCACTCACACCACATTCACACAACGCCGGCTTAGTCAAAATATAAGTTCGAAATTTCTTAGTTCGTAGTTCTAATTTCCTCAGAGGATATCCCAAATATTCTGATGGTATTCATTCAGATACACGGTACCGAACATTTACAACAGATGGTAATAGCAATTATACAACCTATAACTCCTGTTATCACAACCAGGAGAACCCAGATAACCATTTGACAGGATACCCACTATATCCTGCCCCCTTACCCCGCGTACGACTTACAAGGTCCGTTTGTGGGTGCTCCCCCAAGGAGCTGCTCGCCAGAGCCTGCCCACCCCAGCCGGCAACCTACCAAACCTGTGAGCTCACTGACCCAGGGGCAGCACAAAGGCTATCCACCCTGCGTAGGACGTCTCCGTACGACTTACGGGTTCCCCTCCTTCCCTAAACGTACCTGGTCCGCTGATAGATGGTCCTTGTCTGCTCCTGCAGTGATCGGATGAGGAAGGGGAGTCCTTCCGAGCAATCTCGGGGCATGCCAAAGGCGTCCCCCCTCTCAGCCGGTCCTGCAGCCGAGCAGAGATTGTCCCATCTGGGGTGCCAAATTGATTTGCGGAATCAAACTCTATAACCCAAAGTTAGGTTATAAAGCAGGTACGTTTATTCAATGAGACGTGTATCATTGGGTGCGCGGGGGATAGTTCCTCCTAACACGCACACCGTAGGGCAAAAGCTTGGTACAGACATAGGCCGAACCAATACACAATCAATGGAATTCACATACATATTCATTACATTCCTGACTTATCAACATATGGTCCCGCCATGAGCAGGGGGGTCTCCTTTGATGGTCATGGGAGAAGACCCGTTGTCTCTGAAAGAAGTAATCCGATCCTGACCCATTCCTTGTGTAATGTTATAACGGAGTTTCCAGATGTTCTTTTCTTATCTGGCCACACATCCTGCTTACCTGCATTCCTATACAATAGTTAACCCTTATCTTGTCCTCTCCTTACTCACTTGTATAGTTTGGGTTTCTGCCGAATGCTTTTCATCTCGGAACTCCACGGCTGCTTTTAAAGCAGCACCAAGTACTGCACAAATAAACGATTTTCCTGTTCTGGCTTGGGTACGAGCCTCATTTTGTAAAACACTAATATGGTCCGAAACACTCTGCGAGTTGTACCAGTTTTGTCGTGCCCAATCCACCCCTGATACAGAGGGCCGAGCACCATGCTGTTGTAAAAGATCAAATAATACATCTTCACTTTTCATACTGACAATACGGTCCCTCATTTCTCAATACGCTGAAAGATATACACTGAGAAAGGAGGAGGTATACCTATTCAAAAGCTCAACTCCTTACCCCCCCCCCTAGGGAGGCACACCAAACCTATCAAACAAATGCAAATGCTCCAATCACTTCTTCCTTTTGTTGAGGGGAGCACACAAAAGACAAAGAGGCTAAAACAACACCTAAATCACTCCTTACTTCCCTGCGAGGCCACACAGAAAAAACTGCAACCACCACACCTAAGTGACAAGATACCCTTCAGTTTACTCCTTGCAACTCCAGGAGGTGAACGCAGCTCATATCACTTCCCCCCTTCTTTGAAAGGAGCACACAAAAGACAAAGAAGCTAAAGCAACACTTTCTATGTTTCAATAAAGTAAATAAACTTCTTGGAGAGGCACACACATTTAAGTCAAAAATATCACTTCCTCACTTCCCCAAGAGGTGCACACGAAAAAGGTTCAAATTTCACACTTAAGTTACAAGATTTTTAAACCACAAAATGCAGAGAGGTCTTCCCGAGGAGGCACACACGTATTCAGAATTAATTCATACGTCCCTCAGAGGTATACACATAAACAGTAAAGTTTCAGAATATGGAGCAGTCTTCCTGGAGAAGGATTCACATCTAAGTTTTCAAAAATACTGCTCCTTGCAACTCCAGGAGCTACACACAGAAAAAGTTTCAGACTATATCTGGAAGGACAACACTCTCACGGCGGGCATCCTGCCAACTATGCCATTTAAATAAATGTCTCACTCCAATTTATAGGAGGGAGAGGAGGTTCTTTTGATATATGTATACCTGGTGTGAGATTAAGAAACAACGGTTCAAATGTTGGTCCGACCAGTTTATTACAAATCTTAATCAAGAAGATGGGGAAAGGGAGGACGGACACTATTGTGAATTAGAGTGATGGGGAAGGGAAGGAGGGCAATAGAAAAGATAGGAAGAAGCAAGAATTGCGTGAAGCGGGGATAGTCACCACCAGGATCCAGCAGAGGTCCCGTTGCGCACCGTTCCAATGGTCCAAGGCAGAGGTGCAGGGGGAGAGCAGCAGCAGCATGGCCGGTCTTAGGCAGCAAGAAAGTGCAGGTAGCGGGTAAGTACAGGAAGAAGAAGCAGGGTAAGTCTGGAAGGAAGCAGCAGGTCTCAAGTAGCAGGCCCAGGTAGCAGGTCCATCAACACGCAGGCATTCTGTAGTGAGGAATCTGATGGCAGACACTTTTCTTCTTCGGGGGAGAGCAGAAGCAGCATGGCTGGCCTTAAGAAGCAAGCAGGTAGAGTGCAGAGCAAATCCAAGAGGGAGAGAGGCAGGTCGTGAGGCTTATCATGTCAGAAAACCTTCTTGTTCTTCTTCATGAGGAATCTGTTGTCAGAAACCCTATCTCATGGTTGTTTGTCCCTTTTTTATCCTTCTTCTTTCCTGCCTACGTGACATCCCTGGGTGCTTGGGTAAGAGTCATGTGCAGTACCCCCCTGAGGTGGCCATCTCCTTTGAGATAAGCCCACACAGAAGACTGCTTCCCGGCCATTGATCTGCAGCTTCTCTCTCTCTCTTTGCCCCTGGCCTTGTCCATCTGTGCCCCTCAGACAAAAGATTTCACAACCCCTGCCCAGGACTTGCTTGGACTTGTTCCTCAGCAAGCTTTGAGGCAATGGTACAAAATAATAATCTCTTACAAGGTGAAACATCTTCTATCTCCTGAGTCATGCCTGCCCTAGACAACAAGGGGTCGCTACTGCGATGGAGTCATCCAGCACTCAGGAAAATAATACACATCAGTTTATTGAGAGCTTTCTTAAAAACTAACAACAACAACTTGGAGGCAAAATTGGCTAACTGGCTAATTACTACTAAAAAGCATTACAGACAAGACAATTTTAGGCAACGGCTACTACAAAGAGTAAAAGAATAGAAGAACATAAAAAGAAAAGATAGAAAATGGAGAAAGACAAGCAGATACATAAATACAGCAAAGCAAAGCAGTTTATCACTCCTAGATCCTGCGATGTCTTGTTGGCAAGTGCTGATCTTCAGTAGTGATGGGTCACTAGATGTTATGTTGTTCAGTTGATGATGACTAACAACAGTACAATCTCTTAATTTACAGTCCAAAGTGGTCTTTTGGAGTGACAGCTTCCGGCTTAGGGATCTCAGCAGGAACTCCTTTGTTCTTGCCTTCCAGGCTTTGCAAGTAAAAGTCAGCAGATAAGAGGAAGGAGGGAGATGCCAGCTTGTATCTTGTCTTCACAGGATACAATGGTATCACCTCCCAGTTTCCTGTGTCAAGCTGGAGTTATTTGCTCACAGGCCAGGTCTCCAGCCAATGAACACACCTGAACCCTCACTTTCGAAGGCAAACAACTCCAAAGAAATGCTTTCATATGTAATACCGTCCACAAAGAGATGTTGATTGCCTCATGTTGATTTGAGACACTCCTTACCAGTCTCAGACAGAAATATTGCCCTCTACTTAAATGACCACCTGGAGTCCATGGAGCTCCACCTGGAGACAGACAAGGAGCTTATGGGTTAGGATTAAAGGGAAGACAGTGGAAGGAAACATTGTAGTGGGGATCTGCTACAGGTTGCCTGATCAGGAAGACCAAGTGGATGAGGTGCTCTATAAACGGATAGTAGCAGCTTCACATTCACAAAACATGGTCCCCATGGGGGACCTAAACCACTCCAATGTCTGTTGGAGGGACAACACAGCAGCGCACCAGAAATCAAAGAAGTTCCTTGAATATGCTGATGATAACTTGTGCTTCCAAGTAATCATAGAATCATAGTACAGGAATCCATGAGAAAAGGTACTATGTGGACCTTGTCTTCACCAATGAGGAGGGGCTGGTGAGTAATGTGAAATTCAAGAGCGGCCACAGCTGTAGTGACCACAAAATTGTGGAGTTCAAAATCCTTAGGGTATCAAAGAGGACACGCAGCAAACTTGTTCCTCTGGACTTCAGGAGAGAAGACTTCGAACTCTTCAGGGAACTGCTTGGCAAGGTGACATGGGAGAAAGCCTTGGAGGGAAGAGTGGCCCAAGAAAGCTGGTCAGTATTCATGGACCATGTCCTCCAAGCCCAGAAACAGTGCATCCCAAGAAAAAGGAAGGCAGGCAGGAATGGATCAACAAGGACTTCCTGGACTTACTCAAGCTAAAAAAAATAAAGTCTTCAGGGAGTGGAAGCAGGAACAGGTTACCCAGGAGTACAACAAAGAAGTTGTCTGAGCAGCCAGGGATCAGGTTAGGAAAACTAAAATCCATACAGAATTAATTCTAGCAAGTGATGTAAAGGGAACAATAAGAAATTCTGCAGTGGTAAAAAGAAGTTTAGTGATAAAAAGAAGTTCAGGTGTGGGTCCTCTCCAGAAAGAAACTGGAGATCTGGTCACGAGAGATACAGAGAAAGATGAGGTGCTCACTGACTTCTTTTACTCAGTCTTCACTGGCAAGAGCTCTAGCCACACAGCCCAAGCTGCAGAAAGCAATAGAGAATGTGGAGAAGGTAAATCTGCCTGCCATAACTGAAGCTCAGGTTTGAGACCACCTGAAGAACCTGAAGGTGCACAAATCCATGGGACCCAATGAAATCCATCCACGAATTCTGAAGGAACTGGTGAATGAAGTTGCCAAGCCACTGTCCATCATATTTGAAAGGTCATGGCAGTCTGGTGAAGTTCCCACTGACTGGAAAAGGGGAAATATAACCCCCATTTTCAAGAAGAGAAAAAAAAAGAAGATCTAGAGAATGACAGGCCAGTCAGCCTCACCTATGTGCCTGGCAAGATCATGAAGCAGATGCTCTTGAAGAACCTGCTAAGGCACATGGAAAATAAAGTTGAGGCGATAGGTGGTAACCAACATGGCTTCACCAAGGGCAAGTAATGCCTGACAAACATGGTGGCCTTTTATGATGGAGTTACAGCATTAGTGGATAAAGGAAGAGCAACTGACATCATCTACCTGGACTTGTTGCAAAGCATTTGACGCTGTTCTGCACGATACCATGCAGATACTGGAAAATTAGAGAAAAATGGATTTGATGGATGGACCACTCACTGGATAAGGAATTGGCTGGGTGGCAGCACTCAGAGATTTGTGGTCAACAGCTCAGTGTCCAAGTGGAGACTTGTGAAAAGGGAAGCTCCTCAGGGATTGCTGTTGGGACTGGTGCTATTTAACATTTTTGTAGGTGACTTGGACAGTGGGATTGAGTGCACTCTCAGCAAGTTTGCAGACAACACTGCAACATGCTAGAGGGTGACATGCTAGAGGGATGGAATGCAATCCGGAGGGACCTGGACAGACTTGAGAAGTGGGCCCATGCCAACCTCATGAAGTTCAACAAGGCCAAGTGCAAGGTCCGTCATCTGGATCGGGGCAATCTCAAGTACAGATACAGGTTAGGGAGAGAATGGCTTGAGAATAGCCCTGAAGAGAAGGATTTGGGAATGTAGATTGATGAAACATTCAACGTGAGCCAACAATGTCTGCTTGCAGCCCAGAAGGTCAACCATATCCTGAGTTGCATCAAGAGAAGTGTGGCCAGCAGGTCAAGGGGTATGATTCTGCCCCTCTACTCTGCTCTTGTGAGACCCCACCTGGAATACTGCATGTAGCGACAGAATAAGGGCAAATGGTTTTGAACCGGAAGAGGGTAGATTTAGACTAGCTATTAGGAAGAAATTCTTTATTGTGAAGGTGGTGAGACACTGCAACAGGTTGCCCAGTGGAGTTGTGAATGCCCCCTCCCTGGAAGCATTCAAAGCCAGGCTGGATAGGACTTTGAGCAACCTGGTCTAGAGGGAGGTGTCCCTGCCTATAGCAGGTTGGAAATAGAGGTCTCTTTTAGGTCTCTTCTAACCAAAACCATTCTATGATTCTATGAAAAGCAAATGTAACACATGAGAAAACCATCTTTTATTCTACAATGCCCAAGTTAGGCCAGGAATTCACTCTCTTTACTGCCAGCCCCAGGAAGATACTCTGACCAGCAGCCTCTCATAGACACACATGCTCTTGCTACAAACATTCAATCTTAGATCTGGGAGGTATTTCCCATTCATTTCTCATCTACAATTGGCAAAATATGTATTTTCACATGAAAAAGCAGTTAATCCCAATGATCTCCATCTCTGAATATGATTGTATTTCAGCAAAGAATTTAAACGTGCAAAATTTAAACCTGAGCAGTCCTGAAGATTTACAGTCCATGAGGAATATTCTGCCATCAAGTGTAATTTGGGTACTGCAGAATGTATTATATGTATTTCACAAGCAGTGTAGGTTATTATACATATGTATGTTTCTGTGCTACAATTGAGAATCTGGGTTGCTGGTGTTCTGTTAGGAGCCCTGCCAGAGAAACACATAGAGATGAAAGAAGATGTAAGCACTGCCAAGGGGCTACTCAAATGAGGTGATTCTGAGGTCAGCTCTCTTACTATTATCAGAATTCATACTACAATCAAAACCGTTACTGAACATCAAGTTCTTTTCTTTAAAGCATGTTATGTATTTATTGCATTAAAAATATGATAATTACTCTTTGGGTATGGAGACTTTTGCTACTAAACTTTAATTTTATAATTCGTTAGCTGGCAAGTTAAGGAAGTATTGACCAGTATTGACCAGTTTTTCATTACGATAACAACCTAACCAGGTTGTACTGTCGTGGGAGAACTGGTTGCCAGAGGATGGGCAGAAGAGTACAGAGTTGCCTGGCTAGAGGCCTGCAATCACCATATGAGGACTGGGCAGGTGCTTGATTGCTGGCCAGGCCTTGTTGCTCCTGACCATCTTGCTGCTTCTGGCAGCAACAATTTTTTAAAAAATAATTAAATGCTTGTTGTTTAAAACAGAAAAATAGATCAAATTAACTCATTTCTTGGTTTGTTCCCCTTCTGATTGCCCTAATAAAATGTTCTGAGATGGGAAAGCAAGGTGTTTGGTAATCTGTATAGCTATGTTAAATGATCACACAGAACAAAAATGTGCTGGGCCAGGTTTCTTGCTTCAACAGGAGTTAATGTCAAATTTCTCTGTGGAAGAGTACTAGCTGCCTAACTCTTCCTTTATTATGAGAACCAAGTCTGGGTTTATTAGCTGCTGCAACAAGCTGTCTTGACAAGCTGGCAATTCTGCCCTTTCTTGGTATGGTTTGTCAAAACAGGCCTGGGAGACAAGCTTGGCCTATCCAAATGATGTGCTGGTGTCAACACTGACAATTGTGCTGATGCAGTGGCTGTTTATGCTAGGGATGACAATGGCCTTTCAACACTGTCAAACCTGTCCATTGATTTAAAGAAAAGACTTGGACAGGGGTTGGAAAATTTGTTGTGGGGAGGAGAATATATTCTGATTTAAAATAGCTGTGAAAATATCTTGGCAGAATATCTCTGTCTCCTTCACAGAACAGAAAACAGAAAGCTAGTCCTGAGAAATACTCCAAGTCTTAATATTTTGAATGTTAAACAAAATGTAGAAAGTTTTAATGTTCTCATTTTTGCTTGCCAAAATGTCACAATTCTAGGGGTGATTTAAACATAACAGACATGGAAAAAAATCAGATACAAACTGTCTGATGCTATCTGAGATCCTTTGCATATAGATATTTTTGTACATTTGAGAAAGGCTATCTTTGGATAGAGGAAGATATTGAAATAAAAAAAAGCAATGAGCTACTCTGAAAACTGTACCTAGTATTCCTTGTTTTTCCTTGGTTTCCATGTGTAACACCTCCAATTTACAAGTAAAGGATGTGGATTTATTTTCCTCCAGGACAGCTGTACATGTTTATCTTGGATAGTAGGTTCGTTTCTTTGTACCGTACCCATCATTGCCACTTGTATCCTGCCAACAGGATAGGTAAGAGCAGTGACATTAGATATCAATTATTCCACTGTACCTGGAATTTTCATTATGCTCTTAATGGACACGTATTCACCCTTTTACTGAGTACACAAGTGTCATTCACTGTATTTAGTAATGCCCAGAGAGGAATATGTGTCAATGTACATAGCTAGGCTGGCTCTGTGGGGCCTAATGTAATAAGTGTTTGTTGCCAAAGTTAGTACGTACAATCAGCTACGATAATGTGTAACATTGTTTTTTTCCTAACCTATTCCCTAATACCTGAAATGTAAATTGGATCTGTTCTCAAAGATTCAACTTTTTCCCTCCCTCTTCCCCCCTCTCCTTCATTTCCCTCACCTCTCCCATTTAGAATAGCGTTCCCAGCAAGCTCCTGAAGTCTCATACCCTAAATTATCAGTCTTCCTGTCTTCTTGCGTCTTTGCTGCCAGGTAGTGATAGAGGCCAGGTGGATGTGATCACAAAATTTACTTCCTGCCTTTTATGCCCAGTTCTTGTTGGCAGTGTGTTGGTGCACTGCAGTCTGAACTCTTTACGTTATGCAGAGAAATGGTGTTTAACAGCTGAACTTCTGTTGCTTTGTCTCATGTTTGAGTGCCTTGCATTCACTGCAGAGAGAAATTGAACAGAGACATTTAAACTGTTTGCATGTTTTATCATGTTCTAATTTCCTGCCTCAGATATTTTTTCTTGCCAAGTGTCCATCACTGAAATAGCATCCAAACCCTGGAAAGCGGCTCTAACAGACATGGTTTACTATCTCAACAGCCGGCTGTCAAATTCTCTTGCTGTAGTTCCTATTCCTTTTCACAATCTGAGTTTTCACCCAAGAAAAACATCTCAGGTCAGAAAATTCACAGATTTGAAAGTTTCATAATGGGATATAGATTCTTTTCTTGGAACATATTTATTTATTTGTTTAGTTAAGATGTTGTGTGGAATGGGATCACTGGTACATAATCTATAATATGCTGTATATTTGTCATATGGAATGCTATTTGTCAGTGAAGAATTTGCATGTACTTCTTCGCTCTGTTTTTATAGGCAAGCTGAACCTAAACTTTTCCTATCTAAACAAAAATGAGAAAGTCATCAATTGCTTACTGTTGTGAAATTCCTACTCTGATGTGCAAGCAAGTGCACACCTGAATCCACAATTTGCAGTTTTAACTAAGCAATTTGGACAGTAACCTCATATGAAATTCATCCACTTCTACTTTTAACTCACCAAGATACAAAGTAAAATGTACTTCTCTGCAGGATGTTACTAAAAAGCTTGATTCTAAATGTGTACCTCATGATAGAGAATCTGTAATCACCAGTGTTGCACAATATTTTGCTTATGAAAAGTTATATAAATTATTCCCTTTATTAAATTTGTTTCAAAGGTTAATTACAGCTACTATAGAAAAGCTGAACGCAACTGCCTGATTTGGGCAGAACCACAAAAAATACTGTCTGCTGTTGTATTTACTCTTCCTTGTTTGGCTTTTAGATCAAGTTCTTAAATACTGTGCAGAAAAATAGCTGATACAGAAATATTTTTAATTGAAAAATGTTCAGGAATTAAATGCATTATTTGAAGTGCTATGATACTGACGTGAAGATCTTTGAATCTCTTTATTCCTTATTTAGGTACAGTTCCCAGTCACATGGCAACTCTTCAGTACAGCAAACTATACCAGCAGCTTGTGTATATCTTTGTGACTGTCAGGCTTAGCTGGAATAGTAACTGATTTCTCTAGCAAAACCCAGACAGCGTGGTACTAAAGCAGAGAAATTCACTACATCCAACAATCTCAGCAAAGAACTGAGCTCTAAGCTCAGTTCAGAGAACTGAACTCTAAGCAGCAGAGAATGACAATAAAAATGTAACTCCTATTCTCCACAGATAATTAGATGATTAAGCCTAAACCAGAAAGAAACATCTAATTCTACTTGATTGTAAGCCCCTTCCTAAAGCTGGGGTTGAAAAATTTGAAAAATAAGTATAAAGATCCTCCCCAGTAAAATTAATTTTCACATGCTACGATTGACTGGGATATTCAGTGGTGTACATTCTAAAATATCTTCATTGCCTGATCTGGAGTACAGATGTAATCCCATGCACAGTTACTAGGTACTTTGTGTTCGTGCTATTTTTTTTATCTTCTGAGAAGTTACTCTATTTCATATTAATATTTTATGGAACTGGATTTCTATAATTAGCTAGGTGAGTGTAGTAAAAATTGATTCTGCTTCTCCCTGACACTTATCCCGGGAATATCTCATTATTTCTGAGAAATGAAATGGCCTTAGCAGAAGAGATATAGAAACACTAATTCAGTGGTATTGTGTAATTCAGGCACTGTCCAAGGATGTGAAAATTTCTACAAGATCCTGATCCAAATTGGGCCAAGTGGAGCATCAGATTCTGTATACTGGATATTCCAGAGAGTACTCCCTTCTGAAAGACTTGCCAATCACTGACTTTTATTCAAGATTATTTTAATAAGTAAAGTTATTGAAATGGCTAGTAGGTGATTCTCCTTGATTTCAGGAATCTCATGATTCACTTGTTTTGCTTTATAACTCCTTTAGGTGCCTATCTACGTCTTCATATACCAGAATGCCTTTAAAATACATGATCTTGAACCCCTGAGTGTAGAAGTGAAATGCGTACTACAAGTCTTTTCCCTCTTATTTGTTTCAAATTTCTTTCATTCTTCTCCTCACACTACATTACTGTATATTATTTACTAATAATGCTAAATCATGACACTAAGATTAATGAAAAATATAATGTATCTGAAAAATAACTTCTGCTTTACTTCAAGTCGACTACAATATATTTTTTCCTAATACGCTGTTTCAATTAAGGTTTATTGCCTCAGATTTGAGTATCAACAGATCGAGGGACAAATATGTGTACTAAGTAGACCTATGGTCTACCTATGGGTCTGTCTTGCTTGTTAGTACCTGAATGATGTAAGTCAATTTCAAGCATTGAGGAAAGATAGCCCGTCTTGACTAAGGCATCCATTTAGCACTTACATGAATTGTGTGTAGTATATGCTACAAGCTTCCTGGGATAATTCTGAAGCTGTGGGTACAGATACAACTTCTTACATTAATTTATGAACCCTCTGTATTATCAGATTACATTACATTACATGAGTTTACTCTGTCTCTAGCATCTTGTGTTCTGATCTTTTTTGGAATCTTTAAGTACTTCCATCATTTATGCAAATAATATGTGATCATATCAATAAAGCAGATAGGTATTTCAAGTCTAGTCAGGCTTAAGACTTGTTTTTAAAATAACAAGTACATACTGGAAGTACAAAATGATCATTGCCTCTTTTATTTTTTTCCCCTGTTGATCATAATAACTTGTTTTTCTGGTTTTCTATTGCCCTGCCCGTATTGTTCTACATTCCTTCTCTCCTGAAGTCTTATTACATTGCTCCAGAAATTGAGAGATCCTGGCAAGTGAATGTCATTGCTTCACATCATTATTTACTATGTTAGAAGTTTAGCTTCTTGCTAAGATAAAATAATCTGTTTTATTGAAGTACTTTTCTCTACACAACTCCTGAAAAACACAGAAACACTTTAACTATGGTAAAGATGAAGGATGTTTGGGGATAAAAAGCTATTCTGGATTCCTTCTCAGTCATTTCATCTTTTCTTGATCTAATTTGCTGCTATAAATATTGAAAAAGACCAAATGTTTTCTTAGCAGAATACTCCAGTTGAGGATTTCACAGGCACAAAGTGGATCATAACAAGCTGTAATCTCTTATTACATAGTGATGGCTGCTCCTTAGTCTTTCCTTTTGATTACTGTCACAGACATGCCACCTAGAAGTAATTTGGATAGCCATTAAACTTGTCTTTTCCAATGTAGCCTAAGTATGAAGAGCAGAGGGTTTGTTTGTGTTCCAGCTTCTGGCAGTGTGACATAAAATACTTACACTCTGTATCTAGCCTAGCTTTTAGCACCTCTGTGCTCACTCCTTTATTTTGTACTGTGAAGCTCTGATTCAGAGATATACCTCTGTGCCTTAATGTAGCACAGTGAGACATACTGGTCCACAGAGTAGAGGGCGTTGCTGTTTTCTTTAGTGTCTTGAAGCAGTGAGTGAGCTGGACAATATATGCACTCAGATTGCTTGATGGTGTCTGTCTGAAGGAAGCAGGTAGTTTTACAGTAACTTTGGAGGCCTTGCTGTCTGTCTGCACATTTCTATTGCATCAGTAGTCCTATCCCTATGAGTTCTATGAGTTCAAGACTAGTTTCCATAGAAGACAAGATAATTTAATATGCTAAGCACAAAGATCATAGCACCGATTTTGTTTTCTAACGGTTTGAAGGCAGGCAGAATGAAAGTCCTGCATATTGGCTGAGAGGATCTGGTCTGTTGGCATCCTGCTCCCACCAGCTGGATTGCTTTCATATAAGTTATTTACACATCAGATTACAAAACTGAGCCCAGCTTTTAACATATTTTCAGAATTCTAATGGTTTGGATTTTCTTTATTCGTGATTTATAGAGGAATAATTAGCTCTCTTAATTAGCAATAGGTCCTATTAAAAAGATGGTTCACACAGAAGTTATTAAGCCAAGGAGGGAACTTGTATATTGCCTACTACTGTAAGTTAAACCAGCAGGGTGTACTAATGACTTTCACTGGTGACTCTTCTACTTGTGTAAATTTTAATATATTCAGTTCAGAAATGTATGTTTGAAAACAGCTGTATACTGTTACTTCTAAACAACACGGCAGTTTACCATCTGGTCTGCATTTTCTCTGTCTTTATTTAATATCTGTCCCTTCAGCGGATGTTTCAGGGCAGGAGTTTGTCTTGAGGGCTGTACATGGAAGTGTGTGAGTCATCTCACTGGCAAGGGTACACTGAAAGACTGCAGTCTGCAGAAACATAGAACAAAGGGTAGAAGTGGCAGAGAGGGTGACACGACACATAGGCTTTGTGGTCCAGATCTCCAGCAATTCCAGGCTGGCAGCAGGACTACCCCCAGTACTGTGGACCATGCTGTGTTATGCAGGAAGCTTGGCCTTGGCTTGGAGTTGTTGGCACTCAGTAGAGTTAGAGAGCTCTCACAGTTTCTTGTAGCATCAGAATAGTTCTCCTTTATTGTGTTCAACATACATCTTACATACAATTCACTTACAAGCAAGAAATTCCTGTCCCTCTAATCAGTTAATTGGCCCTAGCTTCTCCCACACAACAGTGATAAAGGATGAAAGGTTTCTCAATTGTGACAAGATTAACAATGCATCCAGAAGAACCTGGATTACCCTTAGATGCAAACAGACGCCATTTGCTCTCTGTCTTACACTCCATTCTCCCATGGTTTCACAGTGATAAGGTCTATCAAAGAGTCTGATAAGCTCTTTGGTGACTTGCTCACAATTACATCTTCCCCCACATGGAGTGTCCTGGGTGGGCTGCTCTGGTCATTGCAGCCTGATTGCTAGGGCCCGCTATCTTGCAGCTCAAGTCCCTTCTTGGTGTTAAAGACTGAGATTGAGACATATCTGTCCAGGGGTGATGAGTAGCTACATACCTCTAAGGTATTTCTGGCCAGGGTATTTATTTGATGTGCACTCCAACTACTTTTTTTTGGAGCTCCCTCTGGCCTGGCATCCATCCTATGTTTACATTATTATTTCTTCAATTTACTCTATCTTTGCTGTTTTGATGCTGTAGGTTATGCTATGTATGCCTCTCTCCAGACATAATGAAGGCTAAACTGCAAGAGGCAATTTAGAGAAAGGAAACCTTAGTAAATAAACAAAATACTGTTAGTAAAGCAACAAAGGTGCTGCTTGCTTAGTGAGGTCTCGCATCACTGCGAGTGAAACCTGTCAGTCCCTGATGCCAGCATTGCCAGCAGCCAAATCTGGTTTCTCACAGTCAGCAGTACACAAAGCTGTGATGTCAGTGATTCAGTTTTTTTTTTTTTCATTCAGTAGGAATGAAAAAGATATATGTTTTTTTTTCTCAGTAAGATTAATTTATAGAGACATATGTTTTAAAATCCAGCACCTGGGCTGATGGCACACAGGAAGTGATATGATAGATGATGGCCTCAAATTTAGAGGGAGAAGGAGCTCCTTCTTACCTATTTCTCTGAGGCAGCACCTCAACACTTTTAGATTATTTTCTATTCATGCTTTCTGGTAGGGAACAAACACATTTTGTCTTCCTCTTTTACTTGGCAGTGTGTGAAACCTGACATGTTTGTGTACAGGCTCTGTACACCTTAGTCCTTGCAGAAGGATGACAGATACTGTCAGTGTTAGCAGAGATGGCAGGGGCCATTTCTAATTACATGCAAAATCTTCTGAACTAATCAAGAAATTTAGAAAAATCAGAGGTATTTTTAAGGGATTATTCTTTTTCACCTTTGTCTCAAAGCTTGCTGAGGATAATTGACGGACAAGTTCTGGGCAAGGGTTGAGAAATCCTTTATTTAAAGGAAACAGATGGACAAATCCAGGCAAGTCCTGGTCAAAGTTGTCAATCTTTTGTCTGAAAATTTGCAGGCCAGGGGCAATGGGAGAGAAATAAGCAGAAGCTGGGAAGCAGTCTTTTGTGTGGGCTCATCTTGAGGAAGATAGCCAACTTGGGGGCTACTGTACATGACTCTTACTCAAGCGCCCAGGAATGCCATGCTGGCAGAAGAAGAAGGAGAAAAAAGGGACCAACAGCTGTGAGGGTAGATGTCTGACATCAGATGCCTCATGACCTGATGCCTACCTGCTGACGGACTCTCCTGGGCCTGCTACCTGAGACCTGCTGCTTCCTCCTGGACTTGCTCTGTCGCTGTACCTGCTTGCTGCCTCAGGCCAGCCACTCTGCTGCTGTTCTTCCCCTGTGCTTTTGCCTCAGACCATTGGAACGGCATGCAAAGGGATGCTGGTGGTGACTATCCCCGCTTTGTGTAATTCTTGCTTCTATCTTTCCTGTTGCTCGCTTTCCCTTCCCCAACACCCTAATTAGTAATAGCCACCGGCATCCTCTTCCCCATCTCCCTGATTGATTAAGATTTGTAATTAACTGGTCGGACCAATATTTGAGCTGTTGTTTCTTAATCTAATATCGGGTATGCATATATCAAAGAACCTCCTCTCCCTCTTATAAATTAGAGCAAGACAGTATTCCAAAGATTATGCAGATAGTTTCCAAAATTACCTTAAAGTATGAAATGCCTGACCACTACTCCTGGTTCCACCCCCACCACCTCAGAGCACCTCTGCCACGTGTTGGGCAATAGCACCTAGCAGCTGCTCCCTGAGAGGGGCTACCCCTCAGCCCACTGAGGTAGCTCCTTGCTTTGGCATAGAATGAGAAGCAGGGAATCATCCTGCGGAGGACTTAGGGGCTCTAGCTGACGAAAACTTGACATGAGCAAGCAGTGTGTGCTTGTAGCCCAGAAGGCTGATGGTATCCTGGGTTCCATCAGAAGAGGGGTGGCCAGCAGTACAAGGGAGGTGACTGTCTCCCTCTACTCTTCCCTCTTGAGGTCCCAGCTAGAGAACTACATCAAAGTCTGGGGCCCCTAACACAGGAATGTTGTGGAGCTTTTGGAGTGGGTCCAGTGAAGGGCCATGAAGGGGATTCAAGGGCTGGAGCACCTCTCTTATGAGAGTAGGCTGAAGAAATGGGGTATGTTCAGCCTGGAAAAGAGAAGACTGCAGGGCAACATCATTGCACCCCTCCAATATTTAAAGGGAGTTTATAAACATGATGGAAATAAACTTTTTACATGGGTAGATAGTGATAGGACAAGGGGGAGTGGTTTTAAACTAAAGGAGGGGAGATCTAGATTAGACGTCAGGGGTGAGTTTTTTACTGAGAGAGAAATGAAGTGCTGGAACAGGCTGGCCAGAGAGGTTGTGGATGCCCTGTCCCTGGAGGTGTTTAAGGTCAGGTTGGATGGGGCCCTAGGCAATCTGATATAGTACCTGAGCTAGCACCTGGCAACCTTGCCTGTGGCAGAGGGGTTGGAACTTACTGATCCCTGAGGTCCCTTCCAACTCAAGCCATTCTATTTTACTTGATATTTATTTGATTTTATGATTCTATGATTCTATGATTGATTGTATGATTCTGTGAAATCTATAGCCTTTAATTAAGCATCTGCAAACATTTGGGAATATTGCCTTGGATAAAAATTTTTAGAAGTTCCTATTTTAGAAACTTTTAATATTTCCATTGCAATTTTTTTTTTTTTTTTTTAGTTACATGACTTACTAGTGTCACTTGTGCTAGTCAAAATATATAAAAGCTTCAGGCTAAAACATAAGCAAAGAACACAGTATTTTTGATGGAAACCTTATTTTCTTCTTTACTGCAATCATTCTATCAGCCAGTTGTGCCAGGAAGTTGAAGGTATATTTATCCAACGTATTTAATCCAGTAATGGCCTGGTTATAGTTGGATAAAGAAATCCTCAAACACATATAAATACATGTATTTGCAAATCAAATGCGAGAAGTTTTACAGTGCCTACAAATGAGACAAATTTATTAGTTCAAATAATCAAATCTTGCTGCAGCATTATGTATTTTTTATAAATGCATAGAATCAAAGAATGGCTTAGGTTTGAAGGAAGCTTAAAAATCATCTAGCTCCAGCCCTCTGCTGTGGACAGGGTTGCCACTCACTGAATCAGGCTTCCCAGGGCACCCCCCTATTCTATCACCCTTGTCCTATCACTGTGAAACTGGCTAAAAAGTTCTTCCCCCCTCCTGCTTATAAGCTTCCTTCAAGTACTGGAAGGCTGCAATGAAGTCTCCCCAGAGTCTTCTCCTCTCCAGGCTGAACAAGCCCAGCTCTCTCAACCTTTCTTCACTGGAGAGGTTATTCAGCTCTCTGATAATCTTTATAGCCCTCCTCTGAACCCACTCCAACAGCTGCACATGGTTCCTGTGCTCCATAATCTTCACAGGCACAGAGTGATGCTCACCAACCGAGAAAAAAGGTCTTCCTTTCTCCTTTAAAAATGGGAGTGATATTTCCCTTTTTCAAGTTACCAGGGACAGTCATGACTATTTTATGACAAAAAAAAAAAAAATGTTTTCTACTTTGCAAAACTGCTATTCAGACATGCAAAATTACGTAATGGAGGAAATACACTAGAAATTATTGTCAACTCAAGAAAAATGTAATATATATCTGCTATTTGTCCTGGTAAAGAGAGGCAGTGGGATTTTTCAATAACTTCAGATTTAGTGTTCAAATTTCCCTCCAGATGCATGTCCGCTTTCCGCGCGTAATAACTCCCTTGGGGCAAAGCTTCTGTCTTACTTATTTTTTTAAATCTTGCAGCTTACAGAAATAGGTACTAGTCAGTGTGGACTAACCCACAGAAAGCTAGATTCACTGATACTTTTGCAAAGCGCAGAATTTACCTTCAGTTGTCAATGGAAGAACAAATGTCCCATGGGATTTAAAGTTCAGAAAGGAAAGGTGAAGTGGATGGGAACTATAAACTGTATCAAGTACTCCACAGCTTTCTCAGACGATGTGCTGAATCATTTCATCTCACATCTCTGAGCTAATGCCTCCTTTTCGAGACGGCTCTCACAGGAATGCATTGACCAACCTTTTTGATGAAAAAGAGTTTCTTTCTTCCAGAAGGGAGAAGAGAGCAGTAAGCTGTGGATCGTCAGCTTAATTGCTGTGCATTGTGGCTTGGTGATTTTTTGTGATCAGTATTACACATCAGAACATCATGTGAACCAGTGGGAGTTAAAGAGTTAATGCTCTGGTTCCGTTTACTGCCTCTTATGGGCATTTGGAGTATCCTGATGGGAGGGGAGCGGAGGGCTGGCATCCCTGGGAGGACTTGGCGGGAAGAGGAAGTGGGGTGGAGCTCCGGACAGGACCCCAGCGTCTGCCTCCTCCCGCTGCCCCTGCTCAGCCTTCTCAGATCACCGCGGAGAAAAACACGTGCTTCTCTCGCACTATTGTGGTTTGACTCGCATTTTGGATACTCTTGTCTCTCTCATTTTGTTTGATTTGGTTAAATTTAGTAAATTACCGTTTCTTCTCAGATCGTTGCCGGTGTGCTCCTTTTGTTAAACCCATCTACTAGCTATCTGCCCTTCCTCCTCTCCCGGAGCGCGGCCTGGGGCCAGCCGGATCGCAAGGCAAACTGTTAGTACCCCTTTCTTTTTTTTTTTTCCCCTCGCTCTTCTGTCTCTCCTTTTTCTTCCCAGGGCCTGTGCACCCCTATCATGGACTTATATCTAGGGATAACCCCATGACACTGTGGTAAACGTAGTGCACTAGCTTTCAGGGATTATACACAAATGGGCATATGCAAAGTTGTCTCAAACAAATTTGCTGAAGGTGAGCATCTCAACTAACAAGAGAGATCAGACTGGATTTTTGTATCTTCAGTGCACAACTACCATTATTTTTTCCGGAAGAGTAGTGTTCATTGACATGATATGTGTCTTAGTTTCACATATATAAGGTTAACAGGTTGTAAGGTTAACCGGTATACAGAGAAGTTAGGCTAGTAAGAATAGTTAAATAGAGAGAAAAGGTGCTCACCAGTGTTGTAGGCTCACAAGACTCCAGGAGTGATCTCCAGGAAGAGATCCTTCCTTAGTGGAAGTCAGCCCTTAAATGGGGTCTAGGAGAGGTGGAGCCTGGCTCCACCCCTTCCAGGCACACAGGGGAATTGCCTTCACCTGTGCTCCATGGCTGACTCAGTGCTTGCCTCAGGTGGTCAATCAGAGTTTCAGGCCTTGATTCAACAGTTCCCATACACTCCACCTCTTCACGGCATGAACCAATGATTGAGTTAACTAAGGGTGAGTCTTTCCTATTACAGAGATCCAATACATTGCGACGCTTACACAATTCCCCGTCGTGATGTATATTATCATAATTTTAAGGTGAGTGATGATTGATGAAAGTTCATGTTCTTTCTTGGGCCAGTGCTCGATGATGTTACTGGAGGCATGCAGTTATGAGGTGCATGTCCATCTTACGCTCCATCAGTCCCATGTAAATCATCACTGGGTGTTGAACATGGTCTGGCAGGAGCACTGGAACATTTCGATGATATTTTGTTCCTTCCGGTGGTCCTGGAGACTCAAAGACTCATGGGGAGTAATACAGATGTTTCAAAGGTACCAGGAGGGAAAGCTCTGCCCTCCAGGGCAAGATACAGGCCTTATTTTTATCCTGGGTCAACACTTCAGCTTGTACTAGGGCATGCCCCAGCCACCTGTACCATACCTTCTGGCCAGATGTATGTGGCTGCATAACTATATCAGGTACCAACAGGGATGTCCTGATCTGCCACAGGGACATGATGAGGGTCCCTTTGGCAATAAAGATTGGAGTGTTGACCACAATATCTGTAGGCCATGTACTTATCACTGGAGGGACTACTGAGCCTCCCACCTCCAATTATCTCCCCCAGGGTGCAAGTAGGCCACACCACTTAGGTCCTACCTGCACCTTCGAAGGCCATTTTATTCTACGTGTACCTGGATCTAGACTCTCAGGATCAGGGAGCAGAAGATTATTTTCATTGCCAATCTGGCAATGTCAGATAATCAGTCTTACCTGATTATCAGTGCCTGTAATTTAGATCCTAAGTGGGGAGGCCCATGTTGTTTGTAGCATTTTCAGGGCACTGGGTCTGCTGTCTTGAGGTCTTTCATTCAGGTCCTGCAGGGTTTCATACAGTCTCTTTGTCCACCCCTGCAGGGACTGGGAGTCTGTCTTCAGGGCAGCCTTGAGAATACCATTATAACGTTCAATGAGACCTGCCCCTGTTGGATTATATGGCAGGTGGAATCACCATTCGATGTTATTTTCTTCTGCCCAGCGCTGTATCATTGCACCAGTAAAATGGGTCCCTTGGTCACTCTCAATGACTTGGGGTGTCCCGTAGGCAGACATCGGTTTAGTAAGTGCCTTAATGGTATATGTCTGGTTTGTTTTCAGTACCGGATAAGCCTGCAGTAGTTCACTTGCAGTATCGACACAGGTCAGGGCATATCTCACCCCCTCAGACCGAGGGAGAGGCCCGATGTAATCAACCTGCCATCGCTGAAGAGGATTGTGTCCTCTAGCAAGATGGGTTGTTGTTTCGGGCAACAATCTCGGTCTTGTCTTAGAGCAAGCGTTGCGGTCTCAACATGCCTGGGCAAAGTCAGATAACTGTATGGGCAGCACCCATGCTTTAGCAGCTGCCCACATTATCTTATGACCAGCATGCAGTAGATTCTGATGTAACCAAAGGGAAATGTTCTCAGATGGTGAATTCTCAATACATCGAACTCGGGCCAATGTGTCAGCTTCATCATTTCCTGGTGATTGTAAGGGATGGTGGCCAGAGACATGGTAGACAAATACAGTTCTGTGTTTTACTGTATTCTATATGTCTAACCACATATCTTTGCCCCAGATTGGTCGGGCATGGATAATCCATTCCTGGGAGGCCCACTGTGCAATCCAAAGAGTGAGCCCCCGGTACACAGCCCAAATATCTGTGCAGATGATCAGGATGCCATCACCAGGTTCCTTGGTTATAACCATCCACACAGCTCGCAGTTCTGCCCATTGGCTGCTCTGACCATCCCCCTCGTCAAACCAGATTGTCTCAGTGGAGGGATGGTATGCTATCACTCTCCACTTGCTTGGGTTGCCCCTGCTGGACCCATCTGTGTACCAGGCATCTTCAGGAATAGGATATTTTCCCTCCTGAACGGGACTCGTCTCTGGTGGAGCGAACAATGTTTCTTTTGGTGCATCACTGTGATACGTCACTGGGCCTAGGATCTTCTGAAATTCTTCTTTTAATGGTGATGAAGACAGACTACTCCTCTGGCTGAGATAGGCGACCCATCGTGCCACTGTTTGTGCTTGGGCCACCCCTGTCTTAGGAAGGTGGGTCAGATCTTTTACCCACTCCTGAATCGGCAGAGTGGTCTTAACTATGATTTCAGCTATTTGAGTTATCAGCTCTACCGCCTGTAATGTGGAGTAAGCAGCCAATAATTGTTTTTCAATCATACTATATCTTCTGCTCCATGCCAGACCTGAGACCAGAATCCAATGGGAGTCCGAACAGAACTCTGGCGTTGCCACAAGCCCCCAGTCAAAGCCATCTTGAGTGACAAGAATGTCCAATTCAACTGGGAGGGTAGGATTGAACGCCTGGGCTTGTTTAACTGCCAGTTTTGCCTGTTGGAAAGCGTCCTGTTCCATTCTCCCCCAGTCCCATAGCTGCCCCTTTTTCTTGAGTCTATACAGTGGCCTCAGCAGCTGCGCTAAATGAGGTATAAAGGAGCGCCAGTACCCCAATATACCTAAAAACTCCTGCAGCTGCTTCGGTGTTGCAGGGACTGGGAATGCCTGAACCTTATCTATGACAGCACTGGGTAGTACTTTGGTCTTTCCTGACCAAACTACCTTGCATCTTCTGAAGATTTATAGCCCATCCTCTTTCCTGCAGATAAATAGTTAATGAATCTGCTGCTTGTCCTACTGTCTCCAATAAGTCAGATATCAACAGGAGATCATCAATATAATGATAGAAATTAACATTATCAGGTTTTTTCCAATTAGCCAGGTCACGCGCCACTAGATTATGACAATAAGTTGGCGAATGCACGTATCCCTGTGGCAGGACCTGAAAGGTCCACTGCCTGCCTCCCCATGTAAATGCAAACTGATCTTGTGATTCTCTAGCAATTGGAATACTAAAGAATGCATTTGCCAAATCTAGGACACAATGGTAAGTTTTTATCTCCCTGCTCACTGTGTCCTTTAGGGAGACAATATTGGGTACGGCCGCATGTATAGGGGGCGTGACCTTATTTGACTCTCTATAATCCACTGTAATTCTCCATGTTCCATCTGACTTTTGCACTGGCCATAGGGGGGAATTATATGGGCTATGTGCAAGTCTTATAATGCCTACTTTTTCTAATTCCTGCACCATTCTTGATATTTCATCTTGCCCACCTGGGAGACTATGCTGTCTTGCATTAGTAATCTGGTGCAGTTTTGACAGGCAAATAGGCTCATGCCTTTCAATATTGCCTGCACCGCCTGGACACTAATACATCTTTGTTGAAATCTGAACTCTCCCATAGTTGTCTGGAGAGCCAGACCCCATAAAATATTTATGCCCAGGATGTATTCTTGGACTGGGGCAAAAGATACCTTATACTCCCGGGGTGGGAGATGCCCAGCCCCCAGTTTCAACCATGTTTGGATGACCGGAATGGTCTGTCCCCCGATACCTCCAATCATCACTCTATCGTCATCAAATCTAGTTGGATCTCCATAGATTATTGATGTTTCCATTCCTGTATCAACCAATGCCATAACTCTCTGAATATTCTTTCGGGACCAAAAAATCGTTAATTCTACATAGGGCCTCCAGTCCCTTCTGGAGGCCCTAGGGAGACTAACGCCCCTTGTCACACTGTAAACTGTGCTATGGCCAAATCTTTTGTTTCTGGTGGCTCAGGCAATTTGGCCCGAGACACCTGAGGTGGTTTCTTTTTCCTATTAGGGACTACAAAATCCTCTAGGTTCCATTTTGTTGTTGGTACTCTATCTATAAATCTTACCCTCAATTTTTTAGGGCAATTTTGAAACTTCTGATTGTCCTTCAGCTGTCTCCAAAGCTGGAAGAGGACATGATTGGGTTGGCGATCAATTTTAGTGAATTGGACCCCAGCCTGCATAAGGTCATTAAACATTTTCTTTCAGGAAACTCTTATCGGCCCCGATTGAGGATTTTGTACAGCTGGCTTCTTAGTTTTAATTACTGGCAGGACTTCTGCTTCTTCTAGTTCTCAAATATTGTGCCTGGTCTGCAGATCTCTCCCAGATCAGCCACTAATTGGGCAGCCTGTTGGACCACTGATTCTGAGACTACCAGGGTGTTCAATATAGAGACTAAAGTGTCATATAGATGAGAAGGGGCCTGCTGCAAAATCAAGTCTCTCATCCCTGCTGAAAATCTAACCTTATCAGGGCTGTCGAATGATTCTTCGTAGATTGCTTCTCTTATACCTAATTCTTGGATTTAATTTTGAAGGTCCTCCATGGATGACCACAACCCTGTATTTAATGGTATGTCTGACTTGTTCAGCCATACAATACAGCATGCTGCCGTTAACCAATCTATTACAGAATGGGTTTCATTAGTATGTTGGATGCCCGCATATAATCTCTGCGTAAGGGCAGGGTGCACTATCATGGTGGCCAATTTAGATATTTCCGGTCCATTAACCGTAATGCTTTCTGCCTGAGTCCCATAGTCTAAGTAACCAAGTTGGTACACTTTCTTCGGGCTTCTGCCAAAATCGTTGTATCATGTCCATTAACTCTGTTGGCATGTATGGCCAAGCTGTTACATGTAAGTGTGTTTGGGCAGGGGGTCATAGATCAGAGGGCACCCCTGCTGGTCTATCTTGTATATTTTTGTTGTTTTTTTGGGTTATAATAGGACGGATCTCTAGGAAATTTGTCGCAAGTGGAGCCTTAAGATTTGATTTAGAATTTTTATTTCCCTGATCAACCAGGTTGGTTGATTCAGAAGTGTGGTCATTGTCTATTGAAATATTACAAAGCTAGCCTATTGGAAAACGCAAAGTTGTTTTTTTTTCCTGTTAATATACCAAGTTCTTGTTTTAACTTTTCAATGCAATCTTTCAAGAGCTGGTTCTCGTTTTCTAACATATTGGCCCTTACTTCAGCCTGGCTTAAAGCATTTAGTAGCGGCCATGCTACTGTAGAGGCAGCTAACTGCCATTCTTTTGTGATTAGTATATCCTTGTTTAGCCCCTGAAAATAGTCTGCCATATGATATGGGGGGATATTTCCCATTATGCATAGGGGACCCAATTTCTCAGTGACGGTATCTAGTTCATAATAGGGAGATCCCAGAAATCCTGGGATCTGTCTCAGAATCATTTTGTCCTGGGGAGGGGGGGGGGAGGGGGGGGTAACATTCTCCTCCCTAACCCATTTATAGAGATTCCACAGAAAAAGCATTATATTTTTTAGTATATTCAGCCTGCTGGCTTGCCAAGTATATAATCAACAAGCATACAGATGTTATATAGTTGTATAATCAACAAGTATAGAGATGTTGTATAGTATACAGAGAAGTTCGGCTGGTAAGATTATCACATTGGAAAAGATAATCAGATATAAATGAAAAGTGCTCACCAATGTTGTAAGCTCGCAAAAACTCCACAAGCAGCAATCTCCAGGAAGAGATCCTTCCTTAGTGGCAGTCAGACCTTAAATGGGGTCTAGGAGAGGTGCAGCCAGGCTCCACCCCTTCCGGTCACACAGATGAATTGCCTTCACCTGTGCTCCTGTGGCTGACTCAGTGCTTGCCTCAGGTGGTTAATCAGAGGTTCAGGCCGTGATTCGACAGTTCCTATACATGTCGTAATGTGTTACCAACTTCATAAACATGTAGATGAAGAAAAATATTCAAGTAGATATACAATATATCAAGAAGATATTTATGTCTCAATGCTGTGTACAGTCATTTTGAATAACTAATATGAATTCCTATGAGACAGTACTCTAACAGAAATTGAAATAATATTCTATTTCAGATGAAAGAAAAAGAAATTTTACATTGGTTAGTGTATTTATTATTAATTCCAGGGGAAACAGAAAAACAGACATTATACATATGTATACATACATGTGCTATACACATGCCTGTGTAGACAAAGATGAATCAGAACAAAGATAAAAAGTGGGTATAGAGAAAAGAAGATTACATGGGAGGATAGGCTAAGTTGAGAATTAAGCAGAACAAAAGAATACTATATGTACTGTACGTACCATATTTCCTGTTCTTTTTCTACTTTTAATTGTATACTTTCTGACCTTATATTTTTTATTCTTTGTTGACATTCTGCTCCATTTTACTGGCATTATTCTTTCAGACAGAAACAATGCAGGCATGTTAGTTTCTCTACCAGATGTTCGACTAGTTCTCTGACAGTTTTAAATACAGTTATTTTAAGACTAGGTAAAAGGTTCTTTTTTGTGGTTGGCATTTTCCAGTATTTTCCTATCCTGTATTGGTGGCATACTGCCCTGGTGCAGCTATGCTTACTGTTTTCCCACTCTCTGAGAAGTCTACTGGGCTTTCTGTCCATTTGGGGAGAATTCCTTTATGTTTAGATGATTAAGATTAGATGTCATACATATACAGTATATATTTTACTTCTTAGTGAACTTCACAGGTAAATTTAGGGAATTATTAACAAACTCTAAGTTTTACATTTACTAAAAAGCTTAGTACCTATAGTGAAGCTAATTTACATCAGACCTAAAGACCTGCTCAGCGTTCACAACTGTTCTCTTAAGTGTTTTAGCAAGAGGCTTTTGACTCTCCCAGGTTTCATAAAAGGTTACATACTTCATATGATCTTCCTGGAGGGCTGATTTCTCTCTTACTGTTTTGTGTACATTCTGAATTAGACTTTCTCTGCGTGAGCAAAAACGATGTTTTTTTTTGTAAAAGAGAAAGAAGTCAAATATCTAAAGAGTGCAAGAAAGGACATGTACAAAGGAATGGAATTATCGCGCTTGAACGTGGAATGGTTCCACTGGGATTTCCAGAATTATGAGTCAGTGAAAACAATATTATTTGTGCTTTTGCATCTTTAAGGTATTGGTTAAAAAAAAAAGAAAAAAAAGAAAAAAAGAAAAAAAAAGAGGATGTAGTTTTCTATAACTATGGTATGAATACTGGCAAATTGATGAGTCATGTTCTGCTTGCCATCCACCAGTACCTCCAAGTCCTTTTTGGCAGGGCTTTGCCCAATCCTTTCATCTCCCAGCTTACTGATAGTGGGGGTTGCCCCAACCCAGATACAACGCCTTTTACTTGGATTAGTTGTACTGCAGGAGGTTCTCCCGGGCCTACCACTCAAGCCTCTCGAGGTCTCTCTGGGTGGCATCCCCTCCCTTGGACATATCAACTGCCACTCTGCTTGATGTTATCTGTAAACTTGCTGAGGATGCATTCGATCCCACTGCCAATGAGCACTGATGAAGATGTTGAAGAGCATCAGTCCCAGTACTGACTCCTGAGGGACATCACTTTTCACTGATCTTCATCCGTACATTGAGCCACTGTCCACAACTGTCTGGATACAAACTCACTGTCAGCTCATCGTGCATTGGACAGTCCACCATTAAACCATATCTTTACAATTTAGAGGGAAGTATGTTATGTGTTACAGTGTCAAAGGCCTTACTGAAGTCCAGACAGTGAAGTCCATCAGTGGCTCTTCCCTACTCCATTGATGCAGTTACATCACCACTGAAGACCACTAGATTGATCAGGTAGGACTTGCCCTTGGTAAAGCCATGCTAGTTGCCCTGTATCACTTCCCTTTCTTCCATGTGCCTTAGCATAGATTCTGGGAGGATCTGTTCCATGATCTTCCCTGGTACAGAGGTGATTCTGAAAAGTTAATAGATCTCTGGGTCATCCTTCTTAAAAATATGTGTGGAAATGTTTTTCCAGCCATCAGAGACTTCACCTGAGGGTGGCTTGGTGACTACATCAGGCAATTCCCTCAGGACTCTGGGATGCATTTAGCAGGGATTCATAGACTTACGGATGTTCAGGCTCCTCAGGTGGTTATGATACTGATCTTTGCTTACGAAAGGATGGACACTGTTTCTCTGGTCTCCACCTTCTGACCCACCTGCTTAAGAGTTTTGTGTAGAGTAGTTGCTACTGAAGACTGTGGAAAAAATTACCTCAGCCTTCTCACTGTTCATTGTTACTAGCCAGGCTGTGCTGCTCACTAGAGAGGAGATACCTTCTTGGACTTTCCTTTTCTGGCTGATGTATCTGTAGAATCCTTTTTTGTCCATCTTTGCAGCTCTTGCCAAGTCCACTTGGAGTTTGGCCTTGGCCTTCCTGACTCCCTCTCTACACAGCCTAGCAGCATTCCTATACCTCTCTCAGGGCACCTGCCCCTCCTTCCACTGCCTGTGCATTTTCTTCTTGCTCTCCTGTTTGATCAACATGTCTTGGTTCAGCCATGTAAGTCTCCCGTCTTCTTTTCCTGACTTCCTACACCTGGGGATGGAGAGTTCTTATACTCTAAGGAAAACTTCCTTAAAGCTCTGCTAGCTCTGCTTCTCTCCCTTGTCCTTCAGGAAATTTTCCATGGAGATTTGTTGACTCACATCCTAAAGAGCTAGAAGGTGGCTTTCCTAAAATTAAGGCTTTCCTAAAATTGAGTATCTTGACTTTACTCTTTGCCTTTCCCTCAGGAAATGTAAACTGCCATTACATAATCACTACAGCTCAGGCAGCCTCCAATTCTGATGTCACCAGTCAGTTCACTAGTACTGGTGAACAAGAGGTCCAGTATTGCATCCCCAGCATATGGGGCTGTCTATTAATAGGCTCAAGAATTAATCCTCTACACACCCCAGGAGCCTCCTGGATTTCCAATGGCTTGATGTGCTACTTTCCCAGCAGATGTCAGAGTTCTTGATGTTCTCCAGTAAAACGAGAGCCAGAAGGATGAAAGCAGCACTTGGGCAGCTTTCCATCTTTAATGTTGTGATGCACTGAATGTTTTGTTTAAATTAAGGTTTTTTTTTGTTTTTTTTTTTTGTTTTTTTTTGTTTAATTTTGCTTCTCTTAGTTTTTTGTTTTCAATGAGTTCCAAGAAGGTCCAGGTAGGAAGGAAGGAAAAGAGTTGAAGAGAATCACAGAAAGGACTTGGGGGATTTGAACCAGGCTATTGAAAAGCAAAATGGCTACACTGAATCTATGTATCTGATTATTTTCTGGAACCTATATAAAGCAGATAACTTTTCACAGGGAATTTGTTTGTATCAAATACCTGTATTCTTTTCCTGGAACTTATTAATCAATGAAAGTGAGTAACTTCTCTTCATGGTCAAGCTGATTGAATTATTGGTGAGAGACTTATTTGCTGAACTTATTTCTGAAATATATTTTTAATAGCTTTCCTAGATTTATGAGTTTATTGACTTGATCTATGTTTAAGTTACATTCCTTTTAATGCACGGAGGACACAAACTCCACATTATGAAAACACTGTGGTACATATAATTCTAAATTGCTCTTGAAAAAAAAAATCAGGCCAGTCTATATCTTCTTTCATGTCTTTGTGTGCTCAGTTTATGCCTTTTCTTGTTTACAATTTCCTAAATTGTTTGTGCAAATAACTGTTACTGGAAATGTGAAAAATGAAGGCTACTTTTATATAACCTTGCTGTAATTGAATAGTATCAAATTGGTGTAATTGTATTTCAAACAGTAAAATACTGTGGAAATTTAGATACATTCATCCTCACAAATTTGTTAAATTTACTTCTAATATAGAGTTTATTTCCTGCAGAATCTGATGCTCATTCTATTCTGAGTAAACTAAATGAAGTGTAATTTTTAACAGAAGCATTATTTGTTTTATTACTTGACTTAAGGTGTAAAGCAGGGTCAGAACATAATAATTTTGAGTGCATTGGTGTGCCGCTTATAGGTTTAACTTTGCAGTACTGAACAGAATACAGTATCAGGGCATTGACTTGACCCCATAACGTGACACAGAATCCTTCACTAACTTGTGCTGATGATAGAGAAGGTAGTAAAACCTTCTGCTCATGAAACCAGACACCTGACCTTCAGCATGGCACTTGTTCCAGCCTTTAATTATTTTAAGTTTTACTTAAAATATATAAAACAAGAGAAAGAACCAACTAAAGGAGGACACATCATAACTTACAATTTGTAGGTAACACTCAATTTTTCGTCAACTTCAGATTATTTTGCCTCACTTAAGAATTAATCTTCCTTATCTTTCCAGCCATGTGGAAAGGACATGGCGGTTCTGATGGATAAAAAGCTGGACTTAAGCCATCCATGTGCACTTGCAGCCCAGAAGGGCAACTGTATTCTGGGATGCATCAAAAGAGGAGTGGCCAGAAGGAAGAGGGAGGTGATTGTTCCCCTCTGTTTTGCACGTGTGAAGCCCTACTGAAGTACTGTGTCTAGGTGTGAGGTCCCCAGCACAAGAAAGGCATAATGCTGTTGGAAAGGGTACAGAAGAGCCACAAAGTTGATCAGAGTGCTCAGGAAGGCTGGGAGAGGCTGGTCTTATTCAGCTTGGAGAGGAGAAAGGTCTGTGGAGACCTCATAGCAGCCTTCTAGAAGTTGGGTGGATCTTATAAACAGGAGAGGAACTGACTTTATACATTATCTGATAGCGTTAGGAAAATGGAGGATGGTTTTAAACTAAAAGAGGATAGATTTATATTAGATGTTAGGAGGAAGTTTTTTCTTAGAGAGTAATGAGGAGCTGGAACAAGTTTCTCAAAAAAGCTGTTAAATGCCCTATGCCTATAAGCATTCAAAGACAGGTTGGGTGGGGCCCTGGACAAACTGGCCTAATGACCCACGGCAGATGCCTTGAAACAAGATGACTGTTAAGTTCCCTTCCAACCCAAACCATTCTATGATTCTAAGATTCTATGATCATGGATTCTAAGATATAACACAAAATGTAGGACAGGAATTTAGAAGTAAGGTTTAATCCACTGAGGAATTCATACTGTTCGAAAAAAAATTACTGAGCCATGTCTTCAGTCTTCGCCATTCTGTCTGTTCTTTGCTCTGCACCACACTCTGTTACTGGAACAAAAAATTGAAGATCTTAAGCATGCAGTGAGTGATAAATATGAGAAATGAGAAACATGAGTCTCAATTATGGGTTTCTACCAAGGCATACCTGTTCTGTTGAGTTAAAGATGAGGTTGATATTGCCTTGAATAAGCTGCCCCTGCTCCTTCTGTCATTGACACTTTTCATCAGATTTAACATCACCTATTTTCCATTTGCTGTCTCATGTATTATTTCTTCTATAGCATTCTAGCATTTAGTTCCTAATTTTTTGTAACCTAATCACATTATCTTCCAATGTCTTCATTTTCTTCCTTCTAAAGTCTTGGACCCAGATGCTTTCAGATTTGACTTCTTTTTCCCAGTTCTCTTCTTTCTTTTGCGGAGGTATTTAGCATAGCTAAAGATAATTTCTTCAAGTGTAAAAGCCAGTGTTATGTGTTACCATGGTAACTGGATCCTCTTTCTTGGAAATTAATAAGATTGTCATTTGGCCCCATAGCAACATTGATTTCACTCATAAGTTTTGCTGCTATATGTCTTTATCTGTCTTCACATACAGTGGCCTGATTCTCATCTTACATGCACACTCAATTATTTAACTAACATGTCTTTTGTTGACACTGGTGAGAAAGATGGGAAGAAAAAACGTGGAAGTTCATGCATAGAATCATAGAATCTTTTGAGTTAGAATGGACATTCAGTATTCATTAATCTAACTCCCTAACAGTGAGCAGGGACACCTACAACTAGATCAGGTTACTCAGAGCCTCATTCCCTGACCTTGAATGTCTCCAAGGATGGGGCTTCCACCTACTCTCTGAGCTGTTCCAGTGACTCAACACTCTTATTGTAAAAAACTTCTTCCTTATGTCCAGTCTAAAACTCCTCTCTTTCAGCCTAAAAACTTTGTGCCTTTTTCTATCAATATGATACTCTTTTAGCTGAGGTTGTTGATACAACAGCTGTATTTAGTGGTGGCTTTGGTGATGGGGGTAAGTTACACTCAAAGATCCTGTATCCATAGAAGTGACAGAGATCTCATTTAGTTGTAATGAATCTAGTATTGGAGGTATTGAATCAATCACTTCTTCTGAAGTCCGAAGAGTTGGGATAATTTATTTATTGTTATTTATTTATCTATTTTTGGCCAGCGTCATCATGATTTACATCATCCCTGATAACGAGAGCAGGAAAACAAAGAATATGGAAAGATATTGCTTGGATTTTTATCTCAAATCTAATTAAACAGAAGAGTGATACTTCTAAAAACTTCTCAACATGTGAACACGTGAACATCTTAAGAAAAACTACCGCACAGAATCCCTTTGATCTTTGAGAATATTTTGATCAGGATTCAAAGTTCACATCTGAGAACTGCTATATTTCTGTAGTAGGAAAAGTGAGCCTTGCACATTCAAAGATTCTCAATCCTCTGTAAATTCAACTCTTTTCATACAAACTCCGACTTCCTAATTTGAATCGGTTATGACTTAATATAACCCTAATACCTAGAAAAGGTATTCTTCTCTTTCCTGTGCAAACATATGTCACTTCATGACAAAATTTTTCTTTTATGGAAGATATCTGGATGTTTATATTGATCATACTCATTTTTTTTTTTTCAGTGTGTTTATTTGTTTGAAAATCTGAAAATGGTGTGGAACTTGGGGTTCAAGTTATGTACCTTTGATTGGCCTTGGTTAGAAAGGAATCCTGAAGCTTTATGTGACCCTCTATGTAAGGAATGTATTGATATTTTTTTTCTTTCTTTGTAGTTCTGTTGCTTGAAATATATATATATATATGTATATATGTATATAGTAAAAGGAGTGAGAATTGATTTTACTTATTAAATAGCCTTTTGCAATACATGTTGTATTTATGTTGGTCATATTTAGAAAAACAGAGACTGCAAATGCATCGTGAATTCTTAATCAGTTTAAAATACTTCTATGACCTTCTCTTACCAATGTTACGTATCAAAATTTCACTGATTTTGACAAGATGCCAGTGATGCCTTGAGAGATGTTTTCTCTTTCTTACACTGACCTTAGAAGTGTTGCAGAACATGAGTGACCAGGAGTGGGTACAACAGGGTGGTTAAACAGGGCATGGTGTGTCTGTCAGAGCATGGCACAGCTGTTGGTATGGTATCTCACAGAACGCAGGGCATGCATGGAGGGCAGAGTCATTCTTCTGGCTCATGAGGTCAGCTTACCTAGTGGTCATAGTCCTCCCAGGAGAACTAGACCTAGCAATGATCTCCACTCACTGAAAGCCATCTCAAGAAAATATATGGCAACCCAGACTGAGTGCTCATGTAAGCATGCTGCTGTTCAGGCCTCTGCCCACAGGGAGTGCCTGTACCTGTCACTGTTATCAGGGGGTAGCAGAGATACCAAGTGTGTGTGGTGTTAGCTGGGGAAGATCTGCTCAACCCAGTGGCAGAGCTTTAAAAGGAGATGGAAAGATTAAGGAGTATCAGGGAGTGTAAAAGGGACCATCTGATGGAGCCATACCTGCCATCCCTGCAACAATGGGACCCGGGGAGACAATCTGCAAATAGTGGTGGATCCCCTTCCCTCTTGCCATCAGGCAGAAGGAGGGGACCTAGGAAATAGGGAAGAATGGAAACACGTCCCTGCTCAGGATGGCAGATGAATCCCCTTCTGGCCTACCCCACCTTTCCAGATGCCCTTGCACTATAAGGTATGAGGTTCTGGAATTTTAGGAACTGGTAAATGAGGATGTTGATGAAGTTCCATCCAGAGGGCCGTCCAGGGCAAGTCAGTCAACACCTCGTCTGAAGTCTGCCTCTGCCAAGAACAAGAAAAGGGTAATTGACATAGGCAACACCACTATGCTGCATGCATCCCTGAAGCATTGTCTTATGAGGGGTAGCTGAGGAAATTGGCATGTTTAGTCAGGAAAAGAGAAGGCTCAGGCAAGACCCTATTGCCCTCTCAAACTACTCAAAAGGAGATTGTAGTGAGATGGGGATGAGCCTGGCTAACTAGTGACAGGACAAGACATAATGGCCTCAGGTTACACCAGGAGAGGTTCAGGTTGGATATCAGGAAAAACTTCTCAAATAGAGTGGTCAGGCACTGGAATGAGCTGCCCAGGGAGGTGGTTGAGCCATCATTCTTGAAGATGTCCAAGAAATGCATAGAAGTGGTACTACAGAACATGTTTTAATGGGCAACAGCTGTGGTAGGTGGGTGGTTGAATTTGATGATCTTAGAGGTCTTTTCTAAACTTAATGATCCTATGACTCTATGTAATATAGTTCATATCCTCATGAAGAGTTACAGAGGACTTATCAAGAAATACTGTTATAATTAGAGCAAGGAAATAGCTAAAGCAGGTATTCACGCTTTAGCATCAGCACCCATCAGTCACGAGGGCAAGTTTTCTGTTTTTGTACTCCATGTCAGAATGTTTTCTGCTGGTATTTAGGTTGTAACCAATTGTCTATAGTAACATAGTAACATTGGTTGTGTTGTGGATGTAAATTTCCGGTTTGTTTTCAGTAGGCTTAAGAAACAGTGATTGAAGTAGAAAACGTTACCAATGAACTTGCTGCCCTAGCTGTGAACAAATCCTTTGGCTGCAGCGGTGTCTTCCTCTCCTTTTCTTCTCCCTCTCCTTCTCTTCTCGCTCTCCCTCTTTGCCTCTCCCTTGCCCTTGTCTTTGCCCTCCCTTTATTCTTCCCCTCCCCTTTCCTTTTTTGTTCTTTTTTTTTCCTTGTGATTTCTTTTTCTTTACAGAATTGCCAGCTCTTTCCATCTTATGATATACTCTGAATTGTTTTTTTTTTTCTGTATCTTTTTCAGCTCAATGTCAACAGTTTGCTAATCTCCTCAAATGTCAAACATTTTTTTAAAAAAAGTCTCTTTACCCTGTCAAACAGGATTTCTTGTGCAACAGAATATGTGTGCTTCTGACTACAGTGCAACAGATTGCAAAGCTTTTGGAACCCTGAAATGGCTGTAAACGTTCATGTGAAGCCTGAGGCACTTACATCTAGCTGAATCTCAGCAGATTCGTTCACCTGCTCCCACCAAACAGATACTTGGTATTTTTATCCTGGATTGAGAATTCCCATTTTATTTATTTATTTATTTTTTAACCCACCTACCAATAACACAGAATAGAGTGCACAAAATCTGTAGTATCTTAAAATACTGGTACCTTAAAAGTACCTGACCTTAGTTTACCTGCTTGCCCTAAGTCTGGAGAGAAACAAGGAAGACAAGTGAAACTGCCTTGGTGGTAGTCGAAGTTTCAAGTAAGAAGAAATCGTTCCCATTCTAGAGAACCTCCCACATACTTCGTTTGGGTATACATTAATTCAGTACTGGGCATGCTGCTGGCTCATATTCAGCCGACTGTCCATCAGTACACCAGGGTCCCTTTCCATCAGGCAGCTTTCCAACCACTGCTCCCCAAGCCTGTAGGGTTGCCTGGGATTGTTGTGACCAAGACACAGAACCCGACACTTGGCCCTATTGAAACTCATGCAGTTTACCTTGGCCCATCAATCTGGTATGTATATTCAGGTCCCTCTGTTGTGCCTTCCTCCCCTCTGACAGATCAACAGTCCCTCCCACCTTGTTGTCGTCTGCAGACTTACTGAGGGTGCACTCAATCCCCACATCAAGATCATTAATAAAGATGTTAAATAGAAGCGGCCCCAGTACTGAGCCCTGGGGGACACCACTGAGATCCCTGCTTCTGGAGTATATAGTGAGCCAGATCTTTGGGACAGGTAAGCAAATCTTTTATTCTTTAAATGTACTGTTAAAGAAATAATCCTTTTTTAGTAATTTAGGACTGGTTATCTGTCATGACTTTTCCTTACAGTAAGGAAGTAAATTATATGAATATCTGTATTTAACATACGAGAATGATTGTAATTCACTCTTGATCTTTTTGGTATACTTTTATATCTATTTGGCTTCATAAATTACCCTATGGCAATTCAGTAGAATATAGCAAAAATGTTAAAATATCTAGCACTGGGAATAATTCCCCTTTCTCTGTGTCTCCAGAGAAGGTGCCCATTCAATAGTTACACTGGTGGATCTGCTGCTCCTACACATTATTATTATTATTATTACTATTATTATTATTATTATTATTATTTAGGAAAAGGGAAGAAGAGCATCTTCAGAATTAAACTGCTGTTTTCCAGAGGTAGCCTTAAGTTTTTGGTAGAACTCTGAATTACCCCGGAACGGGAGAAATAGTCCTCCAGCATCATCTCACAGGCTCCTAGAATTCAGATTGTAAGCAAAAATACACAACAACTGCATACAAATTGCTACTATTTGGCAGTAAATGTCATTTTAGAAAATACTAATGTTTTCTGGCCTTTCATTTCAGATGAACCTCTTATCATATAATAGCCTCAGGGGCTGAAAACAGTCATCTTTCATATGGCTTTAGCTTTCTGTGCTTTTACAATTTTGATTTTTTGAAAATAATGTATAATGCACTGATCCATAAATAACAGGAAGTCTCTGATCCTATATGATATGATCCTATTTTTAGGTTTATTGTTTATCATTCTATGCATAAGTGCAATTTAAAACATATAACTTTAATTCACAGATATACTAAGTAATGTCTAGTGTTAATGCTGTTAACACCATATAAAAAGAGCTCATATCTCCATTTCAGCCTTCCACAGATATAATTTAATTTCAACTTACCTCTTTTGTCTCTGTTTCACATTAGGTTACCATAAATTTTTGGTAGCTGAAGTAGTTCTAATTCTGAGGAGGAAAAAATGTATCTGAATTTCAGTTCAAATGATTCTTATGTTATTAACATCTTTTCTAAGATATGAGGTGGAGGTTTCAGTATGCATCAGTAAATGGGAACAATTCCAAATTGATAGTGGGATTTGTTCTGAATTTGGCAGTAACATCATTTTTGAAATTTCTGGCACTGACTCCTAGCAGAGCTGGAAAATTAACGCCATAAAGAATGTTTGAGTTCTAATGAATTGTACAAGTTGGTACCAAAATATATATTTGTAATTTAAATTTACAGTATGTGATTAATGTAAATGTTACTTAGAAATTATTTCAGAGTGGCAATATATATATTTTGTAACAAAATTTTCAGGCAAAGTTAGACACAAGGGACCTTTGCATCCCTGAAATAAATGTTAACAACAAACATAGGAAATAAAGAGCATCAAAGAGGAACACTGATGTATTCTTGAAGAGGTTGAGAGAGAGATCACCCACCTCTCCTTTGTCCATTTACATGTTACACTCAAGGGCAACTTGCCACAGTACTCCCCGTACTCTGAACAAGATGAAGTCTGCTCTCTCTAAATCCAAGATCATAATTACTTTATATGCACCCCTTCCTTGGTCAATGTAGCCAAGGCTTCACATTCCTCATTTGATTCTACCTTGTTTATTAATTCAAATGATTGACTTCCTAACAGTTCTGTCCATTAGTTGTACCAGAAAACTGTTTGCAATACGCTGCCTGCATTTCCTGGACTGCTTATGTCCTGGGATACAGTCATCCCAGCAGGTGTCAGGTAATTAAAATTTTTCCCGTAAAAATCACAACCTGTAAACATAGAATCTATTTCAGGGTATTTAAAACCACTTTGCTGAGCTCCCCTGAGTAAAATAAAACCAAAAAAATCAATAGCAGTAGAATAAAAACTAAATGTGTTGTTACTCATGAAGTATCACTAAGGAAATCATTGCCACCACTGAAAATTTGGTTGGAAATGCAGTCACTTCCACTGTACAAACATTAAATCCTTATTGTGTACATCATTCTTCATATACATGTGTGTATGTATAAATTGTTGAGTAATCAGTATTTTGTAAAGTGTCTGAAACATTTTCAGCATTGACTTGAACAGTGCTGAATTATTCAAGGACTTCCATGGAACTTCAAGTTGGCAGTGAAAATAGCCTCTAGGATGTTAACAGGACACCTGCAGCAAGCAATTCCCAATTCAGAAAGATGTAGCAGGCAAGGTATCACAGGGTTATCTGGACCAACCTATGCCCTTGACAGGGGCAGTAGGCCCTTCGGCCCCCTCCCTGACCCCCCAAAAAACGGGAAGGGAAGGGGAAAGGAAAATAAACAGTAGCAGCAACGATCTAGGGAGAAAAACTTATTTTACTAACTATGATATAATACAATCTAATTGAAACTGAGACTAATAAATCAAATAAAATAGGAGAGAGAGTTTTCAGAGCACCTGAAAAACCGCCTGCATTCTTTGCCAGCCAAAGAAAGGAAGGAAGAGACCCCCCACCTGGGAGGCGGGGGGGAAGATCCCATGACCTCCATTCCAGGGACAGATACCTGGAAGTAGAGTATTAACACTTTAACTCCCAGTGCACTACATGATGTTACAATGTGGAATACTGAAAACCAAAAATCACAAAACCATGACACAAGAAAATGCATCGTTAACTTGAAGTCAATGACTCATTACTTTTTCTGTATGCATTTGAAATATTTTTTATTATTGCTTCTTTACATTTTAAGTTACCTCCTGAAAAGATTTTTTTGGAAAGAATAAGTAAAAAAAATTCCACACATAAATGAGGGGAGAGTCTTTTTTCTATTTAAAAGACAGACGTGAAACAGTACTCCTGCAGATTCACTTCCAGTGGAGAAGCTAGTGCTGCATACACTTCTATTCTTTCTGTGGTGGTGAACTATTCCCAGTACTTCAGAGAATATTTTCTCGAACCTTGGAGTGCTTGTAAAACCTGCAGAGTGAAGACATTGATGAATGAAGGTCTTTTGGAGGCTTGACATTCACTTTGCAAGAAACACTGGAGAATGCAAGCAGACTGCTGCAAGCAAGGGCGTGGGAGTAATTACTTAGCTACAGTCCTTCAGAATAAAAAAATCCATTCCAATGTTCTAATAACAGATGAGAAGACAAAACTCTTGAAATGAGACCTTAGAGATTTCAGCTTTCCGGTCAAAACTGAGCTATCATCCTCTGAAAATATTTTCCAGCAATTTGGTTTCTGCTATTTTCTCTGACTGACCTTATACACGCGTGCAGTTAAGACCAAATTGTTAATCATCATCAGGTAGTAAATTAGGGTTACATAATGACTTTCATTTTACTGTTAACTCTAAGACAGCTGTAACCTTGTTAACCTTCAACCTTGGGAGCAAAATATTTCTGAGTGTCTTCTCAGTGTTCAAGCACATTTCCAAGAAAAGATATTTAACCATACGTATCTGTCAGAAAAATAAGGGAAATTATGCATCTACATCTATCTATGTAATCTATCTTCTATCTAATTTCTGTAGGAGAAAGATCAATTCCCATGGCACTTACTTGGAAAGTACAGTAAAGTTGGATATTACAAAGGAAATATCTATCAATATCTTGCTAGCTCTTCTTAAAATGTGTGAGGCCCTTAATTTGTTATGTCAGTTAACATAATATTTGCCATAAATCTAAGTGCAGTGTTTTCAGTTCTGTGAGATGGTATAATACACTCCTGAGCCCTATTAGAAGTGTATGTTTAAAAATTGTCTTTGAGCAAAAAGTTTTGGTTATGCTTGAGTAACAAGAAAGTGCATTAGAATGGAGTTCATCATAGGAGGCGAATATTTTAAGCACTGTCTTCACCTTAGATGAGTTATTTTATATACCTGTGTTTGAAGAGAAGTTGTCATTAGACAGAATTACAGAAACAAGAAGAAACAATGTCGTTTCAAGCATAGAACAACTTAGGTCAGAAATATAAAATTCAGAAATTTGAGGAAAACTCCTGGCATTGTGCTGGACATGATTTATCTTTGCTTATACTATTTGCAAACCCACATTCAGCATGGCATTAAAAATTAGAAGGTATTTCAGTGTTTGCTGCTAATTTAGCATCACTCTCTCTTGCAGGATGGCTAACCTAGAGCTGACAGATTTTATGAAGTAAGAATCATATGTTAAACTAGTTAGTTGAATTTAAGTGACAAAATATGCATCCAAGTAAGGCATTCTATGTTGATCAACTGGTCTTGTGCCATACATTCTCTTGACATTTTAGCATTCATTTTAGCATGTAATTTTATGTCACAGTAAAATACACAGGGTAGGAATGAGGTCTTTGCGGAGGCAAAATATCTAAAGAATGGACTGATAGAAAGGAAGGGTCCTTAACCCTGATTAATTTAGAGCTCTCTTTGTGAGTATGTAACATTCTCAGTTGACAAAAAAAAACATTCAGCTTCACTGCCAGTTGCAGCCGTAGAATGGCTGCAGCAGCAAGTGTAGCAGCCAGACGTTGGATATCATTCACTCTATTTCCAAATTTTCATATTTGAACATGGTATGTAAACAAAAGAGAATGAAATTGGATTTGTCTTATAGGAAACAGAAGAAAAAAGAGGGATGGTTTATATGGTGTTCTCAAATGAAGATTGTGGGTAATAAAATATTAGAAGTTAATAATGCTTATAGAAAAGCATTATAATGGCAAAGATCACATATAGTGGCAAGAACAGAATTAGACAGAAAATCTAACTATATAATAGAATGGTTTGGGTTAGAAGAGACGGTAAATATCACATAGTTCTAAGCCCCTTACAAGGGGCAGTGATGTCTCCCACTAAATCAGGTTGCCCAAAGCCTTCTCCACCTTGGCCTTAAACGTTTCCAGGGATGGAGTATCCACAGTTTCTCTTGAAAACTTGTTATAGTGTTTAACCAGCTTCATAGTAAAGAAATTCTTTCTAATATCCAATCTAAATCAACCTTCTTTTAGTCTAAAACTGTTAACAGTTTCCTGCTTTACTCCCTGATAAAGAGATCTTCGTCTTTCTTGTAGGTCATCATTAGTAAATAAAGACTGCAATACAATTTCTTCTGAAGTCTTCTCCAGGCTAAGAAATACCAGCTTTCTCACCCTGCATCTCCTCTGGACCTACTCTAGTATGTCCTCCCTATGATGGAGGCCCCAGGGCTGAATACAATACTCCACAATACTCATTCCAGGAAATGAAGTAAAGAGATTAAATAGACAACAGAAGCCCATATTCCTTAAAATCTGATAAGAAATGTGATTAAGATTAGACATTCCTAGTATTAAATAAAAGCTGCAACTCTGTAGTAACAAACTTCCCAAATTCATAAAGCCTAGGCCCGGAACATAAGGATTTGGCTAGGTTTAACAAGGAATACCAGAGCAGCTCTCATGCAGAATATCTTGTGTTCCCATCTTGTGGTCTCAAGCACGAACATCTTAGATTTAAACTCTCATTCACTTATGCAGTCTCCCCCTCACCTCCAATGCATTCTGTTCCTAAATACATCTTTCTAAAGATGTATGATGAGTAAATATCTACTCATTTCATCTTCAGACTTACAGAAACATGTTTCCCACTTCTTGTTTTATATATATATAAAAAATGAACAAACAAAAATAAACCAAAACACTTGGATAAATGAATTCAAAAACAAATCTTTAATAATCTTTAATCTTTCAATCTCTGATATCTGTTTTCATGTTTAGACCTAAAGTAAAGCAGGTGAGTAGATTCTATTTGTATTAATGCTCCATAAATAAAATGAACACCTATTAAAGAAAATAAGTTTAAGACACCATATTGCATTTAGTTAATTTAACCATATTGCCGTTAATTAGCTTTCTGTCTCTTCCCTCATCATTTACTGGGGAAATCTGACACTTTTGATGACAGAGCTGAGAAATCTCAAAAAAATTATCTAGATTCAAATTCTGGAAAAACTGTATGTTCAGATCTGGGATCTTGCTTTTTATACTTCTCAGAATAACAGCAAATCTGCTTTTATGTCCAACTGCTTCAGTGTTGTCAGCTCCCTCAAGATATATTTTCAAGACCTGCCTCAACACCCACCTGTGCAGCCTGGTCTTGGGAGCCTGCTTTGGCAGGGGCGTTGAACTAGATGATCTCTAGAGACCTCCAGCCCCTACTATTCTGTGATTCTGTGATATATATGTCAGAATTTTGTAGAAAAATGGGTGAGTAAGCGTAGTTTAAATAAAGTGAAAAATTAATAAACTCTGGGCTGCTTGGAACTCTACAGTTCATATCTGCATAAAACACAAGTTCTATTCCACTGCTTTTCTCTCTTGAGAAAGTCTTATGAGCGACCAGGTAAGTCAGGATCATAAGAGAAACAAGACAGTATGGTAGAAATCCTTATTTACTCAGCATTTGTTTACAGAATATCATTCTCTTAGACTTTTTGATTTATAATAGTATTAAAAGATCAAATTCTTGCTGAATCAAATAATTGTTATACTATGTCTTCAGGAAATGATTCTGATAGGGGATACTACAACAGCTTTCTCTGAAAGATGTTTGGATAGCTTGTACTTCCGTATCTTGTGTCTAACACCACCAACCTGATTTTTTATCTCCTGTAAAGCAGTGCATGTATTGAACAGAAATGAGGCTTTGAGAAATGAGGGTGAAGGAATGGTGTACATCTTTTTGGTCACTCCTATGATATAGCATAGCATTTCAGACAAAGAGGTATAAACATGAAACTGGCCTATGGAAGGAGGCACGTGCAGAAACCTGACATACCTCAAAGCTGTCAGGCATTGCCAGTGGATCAGCTTTCCTCTGAAAGAAAAGACAACCTTCATATAATGCAGTATTAGCATTTATGGGGCTGATCCAAAGTCATTTAAATCTGAAGGGGATTTTTCTTTTGTAAACTTCAGTGAGATACAGATAGAGCTTTATATGCAAACGTATAAGCAGCATATTTTTGACTCATGAAAACAAAATCCTAAGCTAACCTGTACTTTTTTGTACCAATTGTTTCATTGACTGCTCACACCCTTCTCCTTTCTTCTGTCCTTTTCCTTACTGCTCGAGTAATTCAAGTTCTACTTAGGCATTAAAATGAAATTTATAATAATAAAACTCACTGTAGCGAAGACATAGTTTAACAGACTGTACTAGATCCTACCATCTCTGATAAGACTTGAAATCTGTCCTTCATAGAGATTCAGGATAGGCTGTATCCTAATGTGTACTGAGATTTTCTGATAAGTTAAACAGTATTTTAAAAACTTATGTGCTAAATTTCCGTATATATTTTTCTAAGTGCCATGATCCTAAGAAAAAAGATATATAACAGTATAAAACCTACTTTAAATGCTGGATTGTTCTTATTTCAGTTTATGGAAGTGTTGCTTTTTTTCTGAAATCCTTTGTAACTGCTTCTGTAGAGCAAGGCTCTAGGTTATTATTTCATGAATTTTAGGTAGAAAAGATGTCTTGGTGTGTAAATGCTTAATGTAACAAGGCGTATGAACAGGTTGTGGTAAAGAGGGTATGGAAAACTTTGCAGCTAAGTTATAATTACTCAGATGAAGGGAGCAACAGCAAAAGTGAATAGAAGGAAAGGAATGCTGGATATGGAATAGATGGATGATAAGGTTTAAATGTAATCAATTGGTAAAATGAGTTGAGTGTCATCTGAAAATGTTTTAAACTGAACCAAAATTTCAAAGATTAGTTCTAAGATTGATGTAAATATTTTGGATCATCAGAAATTAATTTTCAGTGAAAAGAATCAATTTTATTAACCTCTCCCAGGCATTTTGTCTCAACTCTATAAAGTGTCATATTAGCATGCAGGATACTTCTGACTAGAAAACAACATACAAGTCAGCATCAGACATTCAGGATGAAGATGGGCTGTATGAAAGTGGTTTGCTAAAAGCAGGATGAAAGAATGCTTCCAAATGATGTATTAGGAGGTAAAAACAAAGCATTTAGCAAGGCAAGGTGTGGGAAACCGAATAATGGAGGTAATAGAGTTAAGCTGTTCCATCTGAGAAATTAAACCCATATTTTTCCCTTGTTTTCTCAGGAAAAACAAAGGAAACAGTGTATGAGTGTTTTTCTATCTATCTATACAGTTTTCTTAGCATCATGGTGAATAGTTGTTGCAAAAATCTGTTTCTTATTTATGGTATATCCAGCAGTACATCCACGTCAATGTTATTGTTTATTTGCTCTCTAAATATTTTTCTTGGTCACTAGAATTTCTGCATTACATCTTGTACTACCCAGAAGAGAGCAATTTCTGAAAGAATACATACGCAAACAGATAGGCCATTGTTTCACTAGCAAAGGTTCAACAATCCAGTGCCTGGCTGCACCAGTGCTACCAGCAGCACCAGAAGGTTTTAGTTTGTGGCTATAGTAGAACAGACTCACCACCCTTTGCATCTTTTCCCCCAATTCATTTTATTTGTGCTGAATGTACAGTGTTTAAAATGTATTTTTTGAACTGAGTTCATTAGTATACTTTCTCTTGAAATAAGAGGTAAGTATTTTCTGCTAGGAGCTATAACCAAGTGAAGTTTGTGAAATGTCATTTAAGCAGGGGCTATGCTACAAATTTATCTTTCCTGAAGGAAAATCAGTACCTTCCTGTACTTCCTCAGGAGCAACCTGGGAAATAACTAAATCATAGAGGAAACGCATTACTTTTGTTGATGTGCCATATTTTTTCTGACGCCTATAAGAGAGAAAGAAAAAATGCATGTGACTGTTCTTTACTAATACAGAAATAGTTCCCTGGTTTTCTGCCTCAATGACTGTCTAACAAGTTAGGGATTGGGTCGAGGTTTGCTAGTACTTGCTTATTCCCCTCTTACAAAATTGAGAGGGGAAGGAGCAGCAGCAGAAGGATGACAGGATTGTTTTTGGTAGCTGAAAAGCATAGATTTTATGGTGCGCTGCCATCACTGAAACAGCACTTAATGCTATTGTGATAGCTTTGGGGAGTGGATTGAGGGCTTGTGCCCTGAATTTATAGTTCCACAAGAACTGCAGAGAATATTTTGATTTCTAACACTGTCTTACAGGACTATAAATAACCACCATGCAGCTTGCAGTCACACACTGGCTAAAGCAGTATTGGCAGAGGAAGGACTGGGACAGAGAAGAGATTTCTTCTGCTATGTACGCTTCAGATACTGCTCTCCAACTTTTGTTGGATAATCATGAACAATGGATGAAAGACAAAGATATTTTATTTCACTTTTAACTTTGATTTCACTATAACACACTCCCACCTCTGGTCTATACAAAGTAGAATTTTACTGGGTGGACTTAAGGAACTATCTAGGGATGGTCGAACAGGCTCCATACAGTTTGCTGCGAAGTCAAGAAAAGGCAGCTTTATATTGCATTGGATTTCCTATTACTGTGATACGTAAGACAACAGAGAATATACATTAGCAAAATAATAAAAAAGATTCATCATAGGTAACAACCATGCTGTGCGATATGCTGATCATGAGAAGAGAACACAGGATATCTATGAGGACTAGGAAGCATAAAATGAGGTTGATATCTGATGAGCAGAGAAAGATGTGCAGTGGTGTTAGAGAACAACACCTTCACAAAAATAATATAAAGCTTGAAGCTTTATATTGGGAGCTTGAAATGCTCTCCTGCTTTAAACAGAGACTTCAGAAGGACTCACTACAGAGAAAAATAATAAAAACATTTATCATTTTCCAAAGGGTATCTGCCTGCCTGATATGACACCTGACACATATTTGTTCAGACAGCATCTCTTTAAGAGTTCTTAAGCAGTGCCTAATATTGGTCTATATGCTGTCAGCCCTTTCTGGGCTGGTTTGGTCCAGTTCTATGACTAAATGAGGTGGGGGCACCCACAGATCCAAGGCCCATGAGGGGGGAAGGTGGAAAAGGGGAAAAGGTCGGGAGATGGATCTAAGAACAAAACAGTGGCAACAAACTAAGGGAGTAAAACTAATTTACTAAATATGATATCGGAATGCAAGATAGCACAATATAATTCAATATAATTTAAATTGAGGCTAATAATTCAAATAAAAGAAGAGAGAGAGTGTCCAAAACTTTAATGGTGAAGGGGAGATGGCGAGGGAGAGCACAACACAGTGATGAAAAGTAAAAGAAGGGGTAGTCTCATGACTTGCAAACGGTTTATCTTTCCCTCTAAATAGAAAATGGAAATGGAAGAGTGAAAGTCTTCTGGAAGATGTAGTTGTTCTTCTCTTCTGAGAACCAGGTACCCGGAAATATTGACAATACATGGACTGGAGCATTAACTCTTTAACTCCCAGTGCATGATGTACAGTACATGATGTAATGATGTGATATGCTGATAACAACAACAACAAAAAATCATCGAACCATGACACTAGAGTTATAGTTTCAGTGAAAGGAGTAAAACAGTCACTTTTTCTTTACTTCAGATTGGAGAACTATAAGCACTTGAAAAAATTTGCATTTCAAAGGATTCTCTCAAAGGGAGAGTAAAAACCTATTTTTCTTAGTTTTTCGAATGAAAGGCTTTTCCTTGAATTCTCCCGATGTGGTTGTCAATAAAAATGATGCATTCTTTTTGTAGTTCTATCTAAAAATATGAACATAACTCATGTACATAAATTCTGTGAGCAATGTTTTAAAAAATGTTAAACATACTGTCATTACAAACATTTCTGAAAGATTTTATTCCGAATGCTAAATTTAGATGTAGTCAGCTGTTTATTTAGCTTTGAGTACATGTATATTACAAAGACTGTACATATCCAAAAAGTATTTTATAAATTATATATACAGAAGGTTCTTATATCTCTATCTGAATATATGTTTGTAATTGACAATGCAGGTGAATTTCTAGAATTATAGAACAGAAAAAAAATGCTGAATTATTTACTAAAAATAAAAAGAACAAAATACTAGCTGAAATATAGGTTTCTGATGATAATATTTAAACAAAAGGCAATTCTGTATTTTAAGTTAAATACAAAGCTAGAGTGGCTATTTTCTGCTATAAATTCATTATATCTGCAAAACAACATGCAGTGCAAACATGACATGTTTTAATTTCACTTACAGTATGAATGTGCATATATCTGCATATGTATCTTCCATATATCTGAAAAAGTATTTTGACTAACTTATCTAAGGCATGCGGTGATTTTTCTCCATATATGGGCTGAAGTCTACATATTCTTTCCCTTTCAATTCCAACTCTGCGAACACATAAAATCAGAACAATATATATTGCTGAAAGCTTGGAACTTAAATATGCATATTTTCCTGCACCTCATATTTTCTTGCTGTTACAACTTTCTCAGTTTCTTCGTGCATTCAAAACATATTGAATGATAGCTTTGAGACGAAATTGGCAAGAGTGAAATCAAAAGAGCTGTCATTGATTTTGGTACGTGCTGGTATTCACCCCCAGCTGTATCACAATCTGCATAGCTTTTTAGAGCAGTTTTCAGGAGGAAGGAGAAGACTCTCCCATTTCTCTTTTCTGCTGTCAGGTTCAGAGCCATTTCGGTATGGTCCAGCCAAGTGAACTTACAACAGTTTTATATTTCATTATATTTCTTGCTCTTGGGATGCACTACCTTAAGTCCAGTTTAACTTCTTCCCTGTTGTCTTGGTCTTTACTGTTGATTTTGGTTTGAATTATCTTCCCTGTGATAGTGCAAACTGAAGACTTTTATGGGAACCATTGGGTTAATAGATGGAGATACTTACTGACAACCTGTGTTCGTGCTCTAGACCATTTATCACCTGTTACAAATGGTAATCGTTTATTACTTTATTATTTTATTTTTATAAAAATAAATAAATATGAGAATATTAAAATATTCTGAACAGGACTCCATGTCAAAGCAATAGGATTAAGTAATAGCTGATATGTGAACAAACAACTTAATGGTCTATCAAAGCAGTTTATGTTGTAAGACATGGTAAAAAATGAAAAGCCTAGGTCTGCCACATAAAACAATAAAAAATTCTCCTGTAAACATATTTTAACCATTAGTCCTGCTTGTTTTATGTTTATGAAGAGTTAGTGAATTATAAAATTAAGATACTAGGAGGCTCATTAACTCTGTGAATCTGATGTTGCTTATTTTTAAAAGAGATGGAAAACAGGGCTCCCAGTAGATTCAATATTTTAATGTGAAATGATGTTATTCAGTACACAGTTTTTCCTGTCTTTGTCTCAGTCTTCACAGATCAACTGTTGTAATGAATATTCTATATTAGAAACGAAAAATTAGGGAAAATCTTTTAAATAAAAGCCAAACTGCCCTTCTGTGGGGAGTTACAAAATAAAAAAATGGCATATAAAATCTTGTCAAATCATTTGCTACCTCCCAACGAATTGAATTGGAAGGGTAATATGATGAATTCAAGGGCACAAAAGTGTAGACCAGAAAGACAGAAGTTGAATGTCACTGAGCAGAATGCTCTACTTTCTTGCTTCACAGATGGTGAAATAATATTAAAAGTATTACATTAAAATATAGATTTAGACCTCCCATGATTCCATAGGCTGCTTACAAGAGGTCACAAGGAGCTTTTTTTGGCTCTTTAACACTCCTGACATGTTCTTTTTAAATTATTATTATTTTTTTTATTTTTAATGTGTTTATATAGATTCACACTACATACGCAGAAGTGGCTGCTGCTCAGCTTTCCATCTACAGTATCTCTAAGTGTTAGTTCTTGTGCATTCAGAAATTAATAATGTATCCTTGCGTCTGTGTGCATGTAAACATTACACTGAAGGAAATTTCATGTAAGACAGAATGGCAAAAATGTCACTAAATTGCAAAACTGATCACAAAACACATTCAATTTACTTCTGTCTTGCTTGCTCTCTGTATTGCATATGTCGTATACCCATGAAAGTAAAAAAGTACCTAAAGCATTCTGAGGCTATGTAGATATAACTAGTCACATTATGTTTTCATGAGTACCTTCATGAACGATAATACAATTATGATTTCTGTTTCTTAGGGAAAAAACAAGTCTTGCACATCATACTGTCATCCTTAGTTAATATAAAGTTTTGAAAACTTTTTTTTTCCTGAAAACAATGCTTTTATCAGTATTTTCAATCAGACGTTTGTTTCTAAGATAAATTTTCACTTTGGACAAATTATCATATTTGCAATTGTTTGCATGTGAATTACACTTTTGCAAGATATTTATTTACTTGACAGAAATCACAGAAAATATGAAACCAGTTTTGACTCTTGGTGCCTGTATCTCATGGAGTACTCATCCATGCTTTGATGAATGTGCAGTAAAGCAACTCCTTTGAGCTCATACAAGCTCTCTATCATCTGGAAAGAGGATACTGATGGCATGGAAAATGTAGATCAAGGTAAATTGAACTGATAGATGACTTGTAGATGTCTCCAACACTGTAAGAATGAGTTGTGGTCACTGTGTTAAAAAAGATATAGAATGAGAAAAGAATAAGAAAATCTTCTGTGATGGTTGCTGGAGCATTTTTGCTAGTTACAACCTTCAGTGATGAGTCTAGGCATGTTGTTTATAGAGATTTGTGAACATATGGAGAAGTAAGGTTAGTACAATTATTTAATGTTGAGCCCAAGTAGCTTAAGGTTTCAATGTTATTGTTAAGAATCATATTATAGAAACATAATCATTTTACTATTCAGAATACTGTAGCAAAGTTCAGTTATTTACCTTCCTTATTTTTATAGCAGAAATATGTATCTAGTGGAAACTGGCAAAATAATGACAAAACACTCAGGGCTGTTATTACTTCTGATACTGAAATTTGTATCAAGAGAATCTCCATGCTAATGAAACCCTCTCAGTGTAATTATTCCTCGTGAGGATTTTTTTTTACTTTTTCTATTGATTTGTTCAAATAGGCAACCATTTTGTCTTTCTCTCTTGTTCAATAATAATATTGATTTTTCTAAAATATAACAGTCAGTTATGTTCATTGTATTTATAAGTGAAAAAACAGTTCCCTCCTCAAAGCAACTTCAGTTTAATTTGTAGAGATGCTGTTCTCACATTCCGATTTTATTTAATATTTTTTGAAAAACAAAAGTGATTGTTAAATGAACTGAATTTTCTGTAAGGATTTGATAAAGTAATCAACATTTACTTTGAAGCATCTTGCACTGTACAATGCAATTATATGCCTGAAATGAAGACATAAAGTATCTAACATCAGAAGTGAGAGAAAAGCGATTTTAGAGCAGAGTGAAAAATTTTGGCTTGCATATGGTACAAGGTAAAGGATATCTTTTCCAACCTTAAGTTTAGCTTTTAAAGATTGGTTTAAGGAGTTAAGTGGTTTTATTTAATTTTTTCATTATCGCATTTTGCCATTTCATCAGGAGACAACTACATACATTCTGTATATAGGCCTCAATGTATAGTATTTTTGAATCATACAAAGATGGATTTTTAAATATTAAAGAAAAATAGTTTGTTTCAGTATTGTTTGGCTGTGAAGCATCTATGCATGTAGCTAATGATAAGGTATATTTGCTACCACATGGAAAATCACTGTTGTTTTTGGGAGTTGCATAATGGGCCAGATGTACTTACATGTTCTTAAAGAGGAACTGTTAAGCAATAAATCTAATCCGACTGAGAATATATGTGTGTATATATAGTGAACCATGAGAACAGCTTTTCTATACTGTGAGAACATCCTTTTGCATAACTTGAGCAGATATAAACTGAAGGATAGAGGCTTGTGTAAATATAAGCTCAAGAACAGAATGCAGAGGAGACTGCAGAGCTTGTTGTCTAGTGAAGACAAGAAAGTAAAATAGATGTCCTGTTGTTGAAGAAAAGATGCCAAGACAGATGCCTCAGCTCAACGTAACATAAGTGGAAAACAATTTGGGCTATTCCCTCTTATAAGGTTGGAAATTTACAGCGAGAATGCATCCCATGACCACCAGAGATGTTAGTTATTTCTTGGAATTTCTGCCCATGTCCTTGGAATGTAAAGAATATGTATATTCTATGCCCTTACATATGTAGTCACAGCTTCTCTTGGTGTGCATGTTGGGTGGGAGCTGTCTCCCATGCTCCCAATGGAATATCTGCTTCACATAATTCATTGTGTCAAGTTACTCCGTCAGTTTTCTCGCTTCAGTTGGTGAGCCAGGCAGGAGACTCTGCTCAACTGTGGTACTCATTGAGAGTATGATTCCCTGGGCCCACTGGCAGCTTGTCTGGGAGGGACTCCAACTCTCAGGCAGATCACCTTGAGAGCAAACAAGATCCTCTGGATAAAGGTATTCCCTAAGTTTGGATTCTCTTTCTCTGGTTATATTCTTTGGTTAAGGCCTTGGGGACCCATGAGTTGGGTTGGGCAACGCAGAGTGCACTTCAGTAAAAACTGTGTATCAGCCCTGAAGGCACCAAACTGGTAATTTATTTCGGTATTGGACAGAAACCCTGAGTCTGCCTGAAAGTTAATGGGCATAAGGCCCTTGCATAGTAAGGCATGTTGGGGAGGACATTTACTGTTTGGGGTAAAATGTGTCACTGTAACACTGTACTGCCAATGAGGGTCTTGGCAGAAAAGTGACCTGTGGAACATTGTGGAAGGAGTAAATATCTGAATTGGTTTCCTTTTCTTGGTTATAGGAACTGTATTGTCACTGTCTGTCCTTGTAACTGTTAAATGTTTGTGTTTTGAAAGTGTTACTTGTGGAATTCTGTTCCCTGTTTAAAATACTCTTGTCTTGCTGGGGGATGTTGGTTTCGACTCTTGCCCAGGGAATTCGGTGTTCTCGTGCCCTGGGGAAGCGGGTAGACTCCATTATCCACCAGAACAAAGAGAATTCTTGTAAAAATCCCTGTTTACTCGGGGATAGCACAAGATAAAACAAAATATAATTGGAACTGAGGCTAATAAAACAAATAAAATGACCCAAACCAAAGGCCTTACACTGGATTGAAGGCAAAATGGCTGGGGAGCACATCCACACTCCGCCAGGCAGCGAGAGAGAGACAGATCCATGACTTGTGGGTCTTATCTTCTCCTGTGAGCGCAGAGTCCTCTGGGGTATGTAGTTCTTCTCTTATGAGAATCATGTATCCGGAAAGTTGTCAGCCCATGGAACTGGAGTATTAACTCTTAAACTCCCAGTGCACTACATGATCTTATGATGTGGAATACTGATAACCAAACATCATAAAACCATGACAGTATGGAAGTATAATTGAGGGCACAAACAGTGGAGTTGTGGAAAAAAAAAAATGGCAAAAAAAAAAAGGAAAAACAGTGAGTTTGAGATATTAGAGCTTGTGATCTGAACCGGCAGGAGAACACC
>JACDJE010000689.1:152860-175439 GCA_016647715.1 Pavo muticus
CGCCAGAGGAAGGGGGGGGTTGGACGGGAGGAGGGAGGCCAGCTTGAAGGAGCTGAGCACTGCAAAAGGTGATAATGCTTGTACACTGGCAGCTGAGGTACCACTCCCAGCTGGCTTATCTGGAGAACCAGAAGTGTCACACTAACAGAGAGAAAAAAAGAAGAAAAAAGAAACTGAGAAGCAGGAGATAAAAGGCCCCCACTAAACTAAGTACTTGGAAGGAATTCCCTGAGAGAAGAAACCTCTTATGAAAGAACCTCCTGGGGCCTGCTTGCTGCTACAGTGTGAAGCTTCCTGGCTTTCTTCCATCCCCAGTGGTAACACAAAGAGCTCCTCAGTCTTGTGATTCATTCTGTGAGCAGTCTTACCCTTTGTACTTCTTAGTGGTGGCTGAATTTTTTTTTTTTAATTAAGTTTTATTTTCAGAACTCTGCATTTTTGAAATCAAGTTTCTTCCAGAAATATTTTGGGGAGAAGAGTGAGATCTGAAGAATTAAATAAAACAGAACTATTTTAAGAGTAAACCTCTTCACTATAACTCCATTGGGATGAATTTCAGGAATTAAATGCTTGATAAGGTATTTCTTCTCTTTATTTAGTATCATGTCTGCAAATAAATAAATAGAAATGTTTTTTGGATCTGCCAGTCTGTGTTTTGGTTAAATAAACAAATTCTAATATTGCAACTGTTTGTCACACTAGGCAGCATGCCTGCAGTCATGGAGCCCTCGAATCAGGACAATGACGCGGTCTAAAACAGAGCTGCAGAATAACTTTCTCATAAACCTGGGAAACAGGACAGAGCAAAATTTAATGAATTAGAGAAACAGTCTGAAAATCATGCAGTTTTCTTTCAGACTAACAAGTTTACTAAGAATCGGAAGACTAAATTTACAGATAAATGTCTTTTTTTTTTTTTCCTAAAGAAAACTGGAGAGAACCCCATGCCTTTTATAACAGCAGCTTTTATTTTGAAATTGGTATTGCAAATCCTAGTCAATAGAACTTCAATACAGAGCTTTATTTTCATGGAAAAGATTGTTGAAAATGAGGGGAAATTGTAAATATGATATAATAGCTCTGGCAAAAATATTGCCTTATATCTAACAACACAATTCTCATTAAATATTGATTTCACATTATAAAACAATTTGTATCATGCTGCCTCATGATAATATGAAAGCAAATTTAATTAATTTCAGTAGCAATTAAAAGTAAGTGTTGAAAGAAATAAGCTGACATTTATAAGCTAGATAGGAGAAAGTCTTATATGAACTATCTTTCCAGGTGGTACTCTACCTACTTGGCTGCTACTTGATATTTGTTTAGAAAGAATTTTTTCAACAGCATTTTTTAAAATCTGAATTAAACTTATTAGTTTTTCCAATTGACAAACAAAACTTCGAAACTAAGAAAAAGTGATTCAGAAGAGATACTTGACAGTTCCTTTGTGGGATAGAGCATTTACTTAGAGTGGTGGTTTCACACTCTCAGTTCCACCACACGACTCTTTCACTCTCCATTCTGAATGGTACAGGACGAGAAGGTATTAGAAAATACTCATGGGTTTGGACAGGGAAGAGGAGATCACTCATCAATCACCATTATGGGCCAAACATACTAATCACATGGAAGAATGTTAGAATCATAGAATTGCTCAGGTTGGAAAAAACATTAAAGATCATCAAGTCCAACCACAACCTAACTCTAACAAGCCTCCGCTAAATCATGTTGTTGAGCACCACCTTTTGGATGGTGACTCAACCACCTCCCTGGGGAGCCTGTTCCAGTACCTAACAACCCTTTATGTAAAGAAGTTTTTTCCTGATAGCTAGCCTAAACCTCCCCTGGCACAACTTGAGGCCATTTCCCCTCATCCTGTCACCAGTGAGAAGAGACCAACCCCACTCTCACTGTCACTAAGCGGATCACCTTCTCAGAAAACGAAATCAGGATTGTCAAACAGGAACTACTATTCATGAACACAAGCTACCGTTCATGAACCCGAAGTATTTATTGCCCATTAATAACAGACTAGATTAGTGAGAAACTAAAAGCAAAGTAAAACCATCTTCCCCTCATCCACACTCCTCATCTTTCCCCCTAAGCAGGGCAGGGGAAAGTGAAATTAAGAGCTGTGGTCAGTCCATGACCCTTCATGGTCACTCCCATGCTCCAGCATAAGGTCCCTCCCATGGGATGCTGTCCTTCCCAATCTGACCCTGTGTGGGTTTCTCACAGACTTCATCTTTTCAAGAACTGCTCCAACATGGGTCCTTGCCATGGCATGTGGTCCTTCAGAAACAGATTATACCAGCATGGGTCCCCCAAGGGCAATAGGACAACTTCTACTCTGCTTCTGGAGCACCTCTTTCTCCCCTCCTTCTTCACTGACCTTAGTGTCTGCAGGGCATTTTCTCACTGCTGTCTCCCATTTGATCTTCTACAGAATTTTTACCCTGTCTTAGTCATGCTTCGAGGTGCAACTGTTGCCAATGTATCAGTTTTGGCTAGAAATGGGTCCCTTTTGGAGCCAACTGAAAATACCTATCATCTGAGATAGGTCAGCCCCTACTTTCTTCTCAGAGGCCACCTTGCAGCCTTTCTCCTACCAAAACCTTGCCACATAAACAAAATACATTTATTCACAACCGTAGGCTCTGGACTGATTTGGAATACTTTGAAGAAAGGGAATTAATTCTGCAAAATACGGTTAAATTTTTAAAATAGTTATTAAATTTTAAACTGCTTCTTTAAGTTTCTTTAAGGAACTCATGGTCTGATGTTTTATATTTGTTGAAAACAGCAGGAGTTAGAGATCCAGTCAAATGCATATATTCACTCTGCAACATCCTTCTTTTAATAATAGTTTAAAAATGACTTGAAGTCCTTGAAGGAATTCTGGCTCATAGTTTAACAACTTAAAATTACATAATCTGTTAAGGTTAACTGCTGTAAACGGTCAACATAGTATAAATAAGGCATTGGACATCTGTCATCAAATCTGTTTATCCTTTTAACCTCATTTCATAGTAGATATAGAACTTCACTTCTGTCAAAGAAGCAGAAGTCTGAAAGATAGCTGAAAGATTACAGTATTCACTGGTATGTAGATTTGAAGGAGGAATCTGCCTTTTGTTTGCAAGTCCGAACACTAATTTATTTGCTCTAAAAGTTTGCTCTAAATTTTGTTTTAAAATTTGTCATTTTTTTTCTTATTTATTTACCATTTTGTATTCCTAACATATTTATTTTAAAAAGCACTCTGATTGCAAGTCCAAGTCAATGTTAGATTCATACTCTATTTAAAGAGCAGAGTAGAACACTACTTGATTTTTCTCCAGCTCTTGAGTGATAAGCTATCTATATTATTCTTTTGTTATTTTAAGACGATGTTTTCCACACTTTTCGACAGTAAAATGCTCTTTAAAATTTTTTCAAAAACATCCTTATTTCCATAATTACTACTAGTGAGAAAAGGACCCCTTTCTCAAGGGATCTCAAAAATATTTGCTATGATACTATCAAACACCAGCAGAATTTTTTCATGATTGCTTTGTGGTGTAATATGTTAAATGTTACTGACAACTGCAGTCTATAGAAAGAGGCCACTACAAAAAAAATATGACCTGTTTCTAATTATCTGGCAAGTACCCCTGCCAATACACAAAAATCTTGAAAAGTGCCTAGCTTCAGATCTCTCACCCAGTCTCTTACCTTGCTGCTCTTACTAAGTAGTGGCTAAAGTAACTAAAATTAAAGGACCACTCCTCTACATTTGTTTGTAATTAAATGAATTCTACATATCTGTGAAATTTCTGTGATTTTTTTTGTTATTCTGTGTATGTTTCCTACAGTATTCTGCTTTTACATGGACTATATAACGACGGCCCAGAGAGCTATTTGTCATATTAAGTATTTTAATTATTCAACTAACTCAGTTGGGAAGATTTTTTTTAAATTAATTTTTTGTTTCCAAAAATTGCCATGCTTTTTTAAAAATACATACACATATGACTAGTTCATCTCCATATACCATAGATACTAATGATTGAGACGAAAAATAGAAATCTTTTAGTATCAGATAATATTTGATAAACTGAAAAAAAATAGTAATGATTTTGTTTTCATAATTATCAAATGCACATACTATTTACCTTACAGTACTACAATAGCAATTTGTTGTATTATTTCACGCAAGACGAGCCAACAGGCAAGGAGGCTGGACTGGCTGAACAGAAACCTTAGGCTGGAACTCAAGAGCAAAAGGAAAGTTTATGGTCTCTGGAAGAGTAGGCAAGCTACTTATGATGATTACAGATATGCAGTGAAGCTGTGCAGGGAGAAAATTAGTAAAGCCAAAGCCCAGCTGGAACTGAACTTGGCCACTAGGGCGAAGGACAACAATAAATATTTCTATGAGTACATCAACAGTAAGAGGAGGGCTAAGGAGAATCTCCATCTCCTGTTGGATGCTGAGAGAAACATGGTGACCAAGGATCAGGATAAGGCTGTAGTACTTAATGCCTTCTTTTCCTCAGTCTTTAATGGTAAGTAAGGCCAGTTACTCCCTGGGAACACAGCCGCTGCACTGGTAGATCAGGATGGGGAACAGAATAGGTCCAGCATAATCCATGATGAGATGGGTTTGGACCTGCTCCAAAATCTGGATGCCCACAAATCCATGGGGCCAGACGGATTGCACCCTAGAGTGCTGAGGGAGTTGGCAGATATGGTTGCCAAGCCACTCTCCATCATCCTTTGACAGTGCTGGCTAACCAGGAACGTCCTGGTGAACTGCAGACTGGCAAATGTGACACCCATCTTCGAAAAGGGCTGGAAAGATGATCCTGGTACCTACAGATCTATAAGTCTCACCTCTGTGCCAGGGAAGGTCATGGTACGGATAATCTCAGGAGCCATCATGAATCAATTAAAGGTCAACCAAAGGATCAGGCCCAGCCAGCATGGGTTTATGAACAGTAGATCCTGTTTGACAAACCTGATTTCATTCTATGACAAGGTGACCTGTTTAGTGGATGAAGGTAAGGCTGTTGATGTGGTCTACCTGGACTTCAGTAAAGCCTTTGACACTGCCCCCCACAGCTTCCTCATGGAGAATCTGTCTGCCCGTGGTTTGGGTGGGCATACGCTCTGCTGGGTGAAACACTGTCTGGATGGCTGGGCCCAAAGAGTTGTGGTCAATGGAGTTAAATCCAGATAGTGGCTAGTCACGAGTGGCATTCCCCAGGGCTTGGTACCGGGGCTGCTTCTATTTAACATCTTTATTGATGATCTTGACAAGGAGGTTGAGCATACCCTCAGTAAGTTCGCAGATAACACCAAGGTGGGAGGGAGTGTTGATCTGCCAGAGGGGAGAAAGACACAACAGAGGGACATGGATAGACTGGATTGATGGGCCAAGGTAAACTGTATGAGTTTCAATAGGGCCAAGTGTCAGGTCTTGTGTTTTGGTCACAACAACCCCAGGCAACACTACAGGCTTGGGGAGAAGTGGCTGGAAAGCTGCCTGAATGAAAAGGACCTCGGTGTAGTGATGGACAGTCAGTTGGAGGTATGTCAAACATTGGTCAGCAGTAGATATTTTCAGTGTAGCAGATGCATTAAGATTTTGAGGTTGTAGTCTTGGTATTGTTGTTAAAAGGAAGTCTGTGCTGTGTTTAGGATGGGAGATAGATTTAAAAAGTGATTTTTTTACAGTACGCTTAAGAAGTGCAATAAAAAATATATGTTTATGGTACATTTTCTAATGTTACTCTTTCTAGTATAATTTCTGATAGTATATTGAAGGAAGGATATTTCAACTCTGAAATGTGGATGATAGTAAATATGCCATCTTTTAATATTTTAACTAATCTTATGGAATTTGCACTGATCAGATTTTGGAATTCTGTGGTTGGTTCAGGTTTTCTGGACTTCCTGTCAAACAAGCATGTTTATTTTCACCGACAGGCCTGGTTCTTACACCTTCTGTGGGTTTATAGCCCGAACTTCCTCTTGTAGATAAGTAACCAATGAATCTACTGCCTTTCCTAATGCCTCCATTGTTCCAGACGCCAGCATGAGATCATCAGTAGAGTGGTACAGTTTGATGTTATTGGAATTATTCCAATCTGCTAGGTCACGTGCCGCTAGGATATGATAATATGTAGGTGAGTGCAAGTACCCAAGCAGCAGGACCTGAAAGATCTGCTGCCTGCCTCCCCAAAGGCAAACTGATCTCTTCTTCATGGATGGGGATACTGAAGAATACATTTGCCAAGTCTAGGACACAATGGTAGGTTTCTATCATGTCCCTACTCAGTTTGTACATCAGGGAGACAATAGTGGGTATAGCTGCATGAAAGGGAGGCATGACCTTATTCAATTCTCTATAATCCACTGCCATTCTTCATGTACCACCTGACTTTTGTACAGGCCATATGGGGGAATTATATGGGCCACATGCAGGTCTTATGATTCCTACCTGCACCATTCTTGAGATTTCCTCTTGCCCCCCTGGGAGTCTACACTGTTTAGTATTAGCAGTCTGGCTTGGCTCTGGCAGGCAAATAGGCTCATGTTTCACATGGCCTCTTAATATCGCTTGCACCACCCAGATACTAATACATCTCTCTCTCAGTCTGAATTCTCTCACAGTTGTCAGCAGAGTCAGACCCCATAGTATATGTATGCCCATTATATACTCAGAGACTAGAGCAATAGACACCTTAAACTCCCAGAGTGAGAGACACCCAACATCCAACTTCAAACATGTCTGGGTTATGAGGACAGCCTGTCTCTCAGACCCACCAACCACTGCCCTGTCTCCATGGAATTTAGTTGAATCACCTTAAACAATCAAGGCCTCTGCACCCATGTCTACTAGTGCCATCACTTGCTGTATGTACTTCCAGGACCAGAAAGTAATCAATTCAACATATGGTCTCTGGTCCCATTTGGGAACCCAAGGTGCAGGGGGGCTGGCATCCCCTGTCACGCAAGTAACCGTACAATTGCCAGTTCTTTTTCCTCAGATGGCAAAGTGGCCTGGATCACTCAAGGAGGCTTTTCCTTTTGTTAGGAACTATAAAATTTTCCAAGTTCAATGTTCTCATTGGTACTAGTTCAACAGATGTTACCCCTGCTTTTGTGGGATGTTTGCAATCTTCTGATTTTCCTCTAGCTGCCTCCATAGCTGGAGGAAGACATGACTGGGCTGGGGTTTAATCTTTAAAAATCTTTTTTCAGTATACCTATATAGGTCCTGATTGAGAAGTCCGTGAGATGGGTCTCCTAATTTTAGTTATGAGGAGGACCTTCCAGTGTTCAGATATTGTGCCTGTTCCAAAGGCACTCTGTCCCCTCTGATCAGCCACTGATTGAGTGGCTTGTTGGATGATGTCCTCCAAGGCCACTAAAGGGGTTAGCATGGACACTAGAATACATTACTGGAGGGGAGGGGAGATGCCTGTTGTAAGATGAGATCCTTTATCCTTGCTGAGAGCTTAACCTGGCCTGGACTCTCAAAGGTGTCATCACAAATCACCTACTTAATTCCTAGTTCTCTTATATAATTTTGAAGTTACTCCATCGAAGTCCGTAGTCCAGTATTTATTGGAACATCGCTTTTGTCTGGCCACATGCAGCCATTACCCATTGAATTAGAGAATGATTTTTATCATTATGTATTGCAGTCATATATAGACTTCATCTGAGGTCTGGATGTGCAGAGATGGATGCAAGTTTAGAAATCTCCAGTCTATTAATTACCACAGTTTTGGCCCCCATGCCCCATAATCTTAAGAGCCAAGCAGGTATAATCTCTCATGGTTTCTGTTTAAGTTGTTGTAATAGATCCGTGAGTTTGATGGCCTTGTACAGGAACGCCATCGCATGTAATGTAGTGTGGGCAGGAGACCACTCCTTGGGTGGCAACCCCACTGCTCTGTCTTGGACTTTCTTAGTTTTTTTTGAGTAGTCATTGGTCTTATTTCTAGAGGATCTGAGGTTCCTGGATCCTCCATTTGGACTTTAGTCTCCTTGATTTTCCTTTTACTTTTAGACTCAACCAGGATCCAAGGCTCCTGTTGATCTGAGTCCTTTACCCCTTCTAATGAGGGGAAATACCATTTGAAAATTAGGTAGTTTGCTCCATCAGAAGTGTAATTTCATTTTCCAGTTATCTGATACAGGCTTTTAAAAGCTTTTTGCCTTTCAGTCCTTCCTCAGAGGAAGGATATGCATTGATAGTAGCATGGCCTCTACTACAGCAGATGCCACTACTTCTGTTTCCTCCGTTTTTAGAGAAAGTTTGTTCTAATTTACTCAAAAATTCTGCTATCTTGGAAGGAGATTTAATAATGGGACCAACATCCCTTATGGGTTGTTCAGTAATCCGTATCACACTTAGCCATGGGAAACCCAGAAATCTTGGGGTTTCCCCCAGAAGTTCCTCCTTCGGGGTATTAGAGGTCCGAATGACCAGCCAACGCACTACCCTTTTAAGGTAAACAATTCTAGGTATGTACACTGCAGTCACACCTGCCTGGCTCACCAAGTATAACGTGATGGAAAGCACAACAAATGACAGCAGAGGAGAAAGACTGCATGCTATAGTGAGTGAGGATTTGCTCAAACATGATAGCATCGACACAAAAACAAGGGAAAGAAGCTGCTTACCTTCACAAGGCCTCAGGTATGCAGGGATCTCCAGAGAGATGCTTTAACTCCCACTGCCAACCCTTAAATGAGGTTTGGGAAGTGGTGGATCCTGGCTCTACCCCTTCCAGTCACTCAGGTGCATTGCTTGCACCTGAGTTCCCCTGGGTTGGCCCTGCTTTCTTGCCAGGTGCCCAGTCACTGTTTCAAGGAATGACTTAGCATTTTGACTTCCTCTCATTTGTCCTTCACTTGTACTCCAAAGATCATTAAAATCTTTTCTGGCACACATTCTTCTTGTTCATTTGCTCAAGTTGTCACGGGGTTATCCTTAGATATAAGTCTGTGACAGGGGGGCACAGGCCCCAGGAAAAAAGAGACAAAAGAGCAAGGAAAAAAAAAAAAAAGAGATACTAACAGTTCGCCGCCCAATCTGGCCAGCCCCAGGCCGCACACTCTGAGAGAGGGGGAAGGGCAGGGAGCTAGTAGATGGGTTTAACAAAAGGAATGCACCAGCACCAATCTGAGAGGGAACAGTAATTTACTAAATTTAACCAAATCAAACAAAATGAGAGAGACAAGAGTATGCAAAATGAGAGTCAAACCACAATAGTGTGAGGGAACCATGTGTTGTTCTGCGTGGCAAGCTGAGAAGGCTGAGCAGGGGCAGTGGGGGAAGGCAGGCCCTGGGGTCCGATCCGGAGCTTTACCCCACTTCCTCTCCGCACCAAGTCCTCCTGGATGCCACCCCTCCCCTCCCATCAGGATACTCCAAATGCCCATAAGAGGCAGTAAACGGAACCAGAACATTAACTCTTTAACTCCCACTGGTTCACATGATGTTCTGATGTGGAATACTGACCACAAAAATCACCAAACCACAACACAAGTTCAACATGGTGGTTTAATAAGACACTTATCTTACATAGGCTAGCTTATGTTTTATTAGATCATATCTTTGATTGTAATAAAACATTCTTAACTTGTTTACTAAATGATATAGAGTATGGAATCACAGAATCATGGAACAGTTTGGGTTGGAAGGGGCCCTAAAGAACTAGTTACATCACCCTTGATGTGGGCCATCCACTTAAATAGGCTGCCCGGGATCTCATCCAATCTGGCTTTGAACACCTATAGGGATGGAACTTCTGGAACTTGTCTGGGAAACCTGTTCCAGTGTCTCACTACCTTCTAAAGACTTTTCTCCTAACATCTGATCTAGATCTCTCTTCTTTTAATTTAAAACCATTCCCCCTTGTTTTGTAATTTTAAAACCATACAAATAGTTTATATCTGTCTTGTTTAGAAGCTCCCTGTACCTGGAAAGCTGCAATTAAATATCTTTTCCAGACTGAACAAGCCCAAATCTCTCAGCTTTTCTTTGCAGAAGAGGTGCTCTAGCCCCATGATCATCTTTGTGGCTCACCTCTGGACATGCTCCAACAGATCCTTGTCTTTCTTGTGTTGTGTCTTTCTTCTCCATTCAGTGAGTCCTCAGTAAGCTGAGATTGTCTCCCCTCCCCTTCCCTTCCCTCCCATCCCCAACGAACATGGAAAGAATTCCAAATTTGATTAAGTTTTTGAAGATCATTACAATTTGATCATATACATCCTTTTGGGCTGATATTTGTGTATCTAGAAGTAAGAAAATGGAGATTGTGCTAAAAATATCAGAGATAATATTAAAAAAGAATAACAAAAAACTCTAATGAGACCTAGTGTCTTGATTTGGAAACCAATTCAGTGTAACCTGGAAGAGCAAAATTGTGGCCAAGGCTACCATGTGCTAGAGTAGTGCTGAAAAAAGAATATATTAAGTACAAGTAGGGAAGAATAATTGTTACTGAGAGCTTACAGCAGACTATTTAGTGAATTAAAACCTGGATAGTGAACTGCATCCTGCACAATGCCATAACATATGTCATCTCTTTCAATGGAAGACTCCTCATTGTTTCCCTGCCATTCTCTGGTTTATACCCAATACTTGGGTATACCCAGATTGAAACTATACATCCAGGATAACATGCTCCTAAATTTAAGAGTGCTGATCATGTAGAAAGAATTAAGAGTGGAGGTCAACATAAGACTCTGTAACACAGAGCTTAGTCTTATAGAGAGCAAGTTGAGAAATTTAATTTTTAATTTTATCTGTGAGAAGATTGCATGGCCTGATCATGAGCTCTGAGAATCTAGCCAGGGAAAAAACATTAGATAGTATAGTGCTTTTAATCTTGTAGTCAGAGACATGATTAGATACAATGAATAAAAGACAAAGCTGGAAAAATTTTAAATAAGAAACTTGCTCGGTGGTGGTAACTAACCACTATAAATAGTCATTTAGGAAGTCTAGAAGTCTTTTATACTCCCTAAATACAAATGCTTGTTACACACTTGTAATTTCATGGAGCTATTAGTATTATTAAATATACTGATAAGAAAACAGCTCTCTAAAATTTAATGAAATTACAGGGTTTAAGCTCCATCTTTTCACTTCATTTCATAATACAATTCTCATTACAAGTCAAATGGTGAAGTTGGGATGACACTGATCTCAGAAACTCTTCAAATCATCTTTTAGTTTATACATACAGCTGGCAACATTTACATTTTAGTCTTCCTTGAGGAACTAAATTTTAGACAAACTGTCTTTCAGAGTTTTACATCATGGAATAATAGAATAACAAAAGCATAGAATCATCGAATCAGAGAAAAGAGCTTGGCCAATCCATTTGACTCCTGCACTTTCATTATTCTCTACATGATTTTTCAATAATACTTCTTTCTAAAGATATATGATAAGTAAATAATTTGGAGAAAACAAATAAGTGAAAGTAAAATGTGCAAGAGTTATGTTTTAGTTAATCAGAACGCTTCTGAACTTTGCATGTTAGTTTTTAATGTGTTTTAGATTTTATATCCTTTGAAATAAGATCTTAGTGAATAATAGGTAACAACATTCAAGTCACCATAAAGAAAGATTACTTCCTAAAAATATAAGCTAAGAGCATTTTCAATTTATCTGCCAAAGTTCTATACAGTCATCAAAAATAGCTTTTTGATTTTTTTTTTAAAGCTTTTATCCTGCACATAAGTATCTGACGAGGAGAAAGGTTCCAGAGTCATGACAAGTATCAATATGATTAAATCATCATGCTTCACTTTATTGAGAAAATCCACACTTATATAGCGAAGAGCAAAGGGATAAAAATAGCCACACACACAAGCTTATATAGTGGGCTAAAATTACACTGCTAATCTAGCAAACAGTAGGCAAAAACAATTCTATGATTGGTGCATAGAGAAAAACTATAAATCTTCTACAGTATCAGAAACATTCTCACTGTCGGCTGCCAGCTCCCTGTTTGCCACTCCCTTCTAAAACACTCCAAGGTCGCTGACCGTTGCAGCCTGGATTGCACAGTCAAAGCAATTATATCCCTTGTTATCCAAGTATTCTTACAACAATTCCCCTTTTTTTTTTTTTTTTGGTTCGCGAACTACTACCAACTATAAAATAATAAGAATAATGACATTAATAAAATAATCATTTTAACTTAATCAAGGCCTTGATTGACAATACTCTAAACTTGAGAAAGAAAACAAGGCAAACATAGCATAATGACAAGAAATACTGTTAACCTACTAAAAAGAACAAACACATTTGGTCTGCAGCCCAAGTTTCTGCAACCTGGAAATGAATCTCCGAGGGTCTCATTCTGTGTTAGAAAAGAGTCTCTAACTTTTGTATATTCTCATATATTGATTTTGAATGATCACTAGAATTTATACAACAAATGCTTTCAGAGTGTTCACAATCACGCCTTTGAGCTAATAGAAAATTAATGGCTGTACAACTTTATGAAGTTGCATATCAGATAGAATCAGTATTAGTGGGCAAATGTGCTAGAGTATCACTAGGGGCATTATTACTTATCGATCCTTGAAAACAGGAAACTGCGGAAAAGGAGAGAGAGAACATGTTGGCGGTGGATGCGATAGGCTGTGCCAGCAGGGCGTCCCCTGCTTCAAAGGGCACTTTTCCTCTCTCACCCACCACAGATTCTCTCCTGCTTTTATTCCTCCGAGGGTCTGAAGGGTATTTTCCATTTGTACACCGCATCCGCATGGCCAGTGCGTGATACAGAGCCCAAGTGGAACACCTGCCTGCAAAACAGAATAAACTATCAAGGCTAGCTCTCTTAGCGTGCGCCTTTGTTTCAAGTGATGCATAGTCATAACTTTTTTTTAAAAAAACATCCTGATTAGCGGGATAAAAGAGAGTTAATCATTCTATACTACAGGGTCATCCCTTTGTCTGGGATTCTTTTCCAGGTTTTGTCTTCACAAATCAAGAAAAGACTAATTGATAAGCTGATAGCATCATAACTGAGCATTACTAATACATTAAAAAGAACTATTCCCATAGATTCCAGCATTGGTAACATCAAATCCTGTTTAATTCACATTTGATCTTCTAGTAAAATAAAAGAAACACACAACAACCTAGATAATGCCTAATAATTCTAATTCTTGAGACTGCATTGATAACATAGGAAAATCACTCACTATATCATACCGTTACTAATGTTATTTGCAATACAACAAGTTACAAAGCAATACCAATAAGTAAGAAGAACAGAATCCCAGTCATTAGAAGGGCTGGATGCTATTTTCTGCCTTGAGATGAGGCCGAACATATCATGCTGGAACCCACATAAAGCCAGTCCCTGTGGAAACACAAGCATATCCACAACCCAAGGTATCAGTGATAAGGGACCTTCCCATTGCCCTGTGGCTTCAGACCATGTGAGGTCAAACTGTCTTTTAAGACCTCGAGCATTCTGATGAAACATTTCATGAGACACGCACACTCTAGCAAAGTAACTTTGACAAACCACCTGCACCGTACTAATTTATCTGTTCTACAATTTCCTTCACCCAGTCCCACATCAAATTGATGACTTCTGATATGGATAATACAGTAATCTGCTGTCCTAGCTTTAATGACATCTTGTAAGTGTAGAAACAATTCTAATAATCGTGGCTGTTTTGTGCACCTTAATATCGCATCCTTTATTCGGGATACCACTCTAGTTACGTACAAAGAATCTGTTATGATATTGATTGCCACTCTTGACCATTGCTGCAGTGCCCATACTACTGCTGCCAATTCCAGCGTTTGTAAGGAGTCTCCTGGAACTGCATCAATCACATGATCATGCCAAACCTCTTGGTCATACCACACACAGCCAATCGCTTTGCAGAACCAGCATCTGTATACACTGTCTGCCCCTGGATAGGTACTGGTGAAAATCGAGAACCCAATTTCCACTCATAAGCTCACAATACCTGCCATAAAGGTCTTTTTGGGAATTTTAGAGTGAGTGACCCCATTATATCCTAACACTGCTTCTTGAAAAGGAACTGAATTCTGTAGATACCAAACGAAATGCTCTGAGGTAATTGGTAAACTAATGTCACCCAGTTCTTCCCCTGAGATTTCCACACATCTCGTTCGTCCCTTTCTGATCAATTCTGCTAGCAGTTCAACTCGAGTTTGAAGACTCATTTTTGGTTGCATCGGTAAAAAACACCCATTCCAAAATTCGGAAATCTAATTCAATACATTCTTGTTCAGCAGTGGTATTCTCTACCCGTCCTGGCCCCTTTTCCCCTTTTTCTTCTTCTTTTTTTTTTTTTTTTTTTCCACTGCCCTAGAATGGCAAATGGGTAGCATTCATGTGCACAAACAAGCAACAATACAGACTGCCCAGCAATACACCGAGCAGAAGCCCCACAAGCAATTTTGATCCAAAGCCTCCTTGCCTTTCCTTTGATAATCCCGCATTAGGCTGAGCATTTGGTAGTGCTATTATTTGCGCAATTACACTCCCTTTTGGAATAAACATTAGAGGATATAATGTATACCCCACTACCATAATTCACCCTAAAAGTACACATCAATTACACCTGGAATGACAGTAAGACCCTTTAGCCCTGCAGATGATCGACCCAATAGTAACCCTCCCAGCTGTAAATTTGACAATGGACCATGTACCCCTGTGGGAATCAAAGTAACAGTTTTATCAGTAAAGGTGACACTCATTGCCGCTGTCAAGTCCACCCCAAGACTTCTTGCTGTTGCTGGGACTGCTTGGTCGAGAAATCCATTGGTTCTGTCACAGCTACTGTTGTCATCGCGTGGCTGTTAGCGCTGCGTTTCCCGTTTCCCAAGCGTCGGCAGACTGCAGTTGCATGAGTATCATTCTGACACTTATCACACCATACCGTGGAAAAACATTTCTTTTTTACATGCCCTGTTTTACCACATTTATAACACACCCAATTGACATCAGTTCCCCTTTTATTAAATTCCCCCTTTTTTACTACTGCCGCAAATGGTTGCCCTTGTAGAGCTGATTTTACCGCCTGTGCTACTATTGCTGTCTGCCTGCCCTGGTCTGCCCGATCAACCCATTCTAACATTTCTTCAACCTCGGCAGTTCTGGGTAATGTCACCAAAATGCTTTGCGTCCTTTGATTCGCATTATCAAAGGCCAGCATTCGGAAGACACTTCGTTTAATTTCATCTACTAAGTCTGGATGCTCCGCAATTGAATTCCACAATTGATCAATAAATTTAGAATATGGTTCACCAGCCCCTTGCTTTACTGCAGCAAAAGGCGGTGCCTTCTTTTCCCCAGGAATGCTAAATAAGGCTTTCAAGGCAAGCTGTGCAGCAGTCTGATGAATTATCACAGGAAATTGTAACCGTTGCAGCCTGGATTGCTCAGTCAAAGCAATTATATCCCTTGTTATCCAAGTATTCTTACAACAAGTATCCATCAGTAACTATCATCTAGTATGCTGGCCTTTCTCTGAGGAAAAACAGCTCAGTTCTGTTTTAAGCTACGTCTGATATGTTTGCTACCAGAACAGCAGAACCATTAACTCAGATCCCATGATTCAGCTCTGAGATGAGCATTCTTGCCAATACCTTTATGGCAGTTCTACAGTGCTTTAATAGCCATGAGCAGAATTGCTGCCTACTTCTAACTTTCTTTGGAAACAAATTATTTAAGAAAATAATACTAATGATGAACACAAATTTCTTTTATTTTTCCAGAAAGAAGTATTTGTTTTAGCTTCAAAAAATTGATCTTAAACATGTTCTACATTGAGCATGCATACTGAGAATCATGCTGAGAATTCTCATGTCACTGAGAATGTAATAGTTCTGAAAATAATTGTGTTATCATTCTACCAAGTGTTTAATGAGTCACAATAGGTTATGCCATTCATATTACATTGTCATGTTTTATTATATAATGCAAAAAAAGGCTCAAAAATTTGCTCAACTTTTTGAACTGCGAAATAAGATTGATAATGTTTGAGCAGGCTGGTTTTCTCATGAGACAAAAGTGTTCATTTCAAAGCAGAAAGCAGTTTTGGTTACTAAATAAGAACCAATTAATTATAATGCAAATTTAATTAAGCTTCACTCAGGATTGCACTTTTCTTCTGTATTTATTGATCGAGATTGTTACATGTAATGTACCATGTTCTCTTTATTTTTGAGTGTTCTTTTTTTTTTTTTTTTTTTTAACTCACATAGCTGCATCCTTTTTCGTTATGCTATATTCAAGACACTTTTTCAGTTCTTTCAGTTGGTTTGAACTACTGCTAGGAACAGCACATGGAATTTCTGACCACCTTCAGCATTTGTGTAGAATCTTCTCAGCTTAGCTGTCTACTTCCAATAATTCAAGATACATCTAGCCAGGAGTAGAAATACCTTCCATAAATTTCTTGCATTACCATTTGAACTTTGTTCCTTAACCAATTTATTTACCAAAAGGTGACTTACTCCATGTTACATCAACAAAAGAAGGGTAGAATCACTGTATTTTATTTTGTATTTTGGGAACTGGAATGAAGACTGAACTGATATTAGTTAGCCTTCATCTGTAATCACATACAGATGATGCAACTGTTACCTGGTGTAACAGTGGGCACACTGTTCCACAATATTTTAAGGGTTTTGTAACAAAGATTGCTAAACATACTTTAAAAAAGCAATTTGCTTCTTTGTGCCAATAAAAGTATACAAAGATGTGCTGAAAAATGTAATGCTATTATTACTTAAGTAACCTATTTATACAGTTTATCAGACTTATTCTCTTTGTAAATTCCAACTCAACTATGTGTTAGTAGTTGTTTCGTCAGGACTAACTGCATAAGCAGCACTTTGGGCCTCTGGTGAGAGTAAGCTCCTGAGATATGAACACAGGCATTCAAGCACTTATTTTTAGCTGAAGTCTCTAGAAGAAATGCTTTTAATGTATTCTCTGATACTAATGTACGATACGTATGTTTAAATTTTAAATAAATGTAGGGTGAATTACATCTGTACTACTTTGCTTCCATGTGTCTAGAAGAGAAAACCATATAATTGTGGGTGCTTTCAATATTTTTTCAAAGATGTGAAAAATACTGGATAACTATGTAAATAATTCCTTTTTTCCTTTTAGAACCATATGCCTGGAATTCATACAGGTGTCTGTCTTTTTTAAGGGGAACTATTTTAAACTAATTTTTTTTTTTGTTTGTTTTTGTAACAGCTGTCACTGAAATTTTGATTATCAGAGAAGAATCATGTCTCTTCATGCACTTTACAGTATCAGAATGAAGATTTTTGCTTAAACATAGGAAGGCGTCAGGATTGCAAAGATTTTTAAATATTGGTAAATTTTAATGGAATTCGTGGCAAACACCTTGATAATTGCAGCACATCAGTTCAGTCACGAACTTGTTTGATGTTATGAAAGTTCATATTCTATATAGGCAAGAGTTCTGTTAATATATACAAGGAGACTTACTGTTTCTTGTAGTGATTATCTATCTAACTATTAATCTGAAACATTTAAAATTCTCATTGGAATTAAAATACGTCTTGAAATGTCAAGAGATAAGTGGCTTGGGCTTTGGTGGAAAAAATAAAGAATTCTAGACAAAGTAAATGAGTAATTTCAACTGCTAGGCTCTACTTGATCTTGTTCATCCACAGTACATACAATGGCAATTTTTACTGAGTTGAAAAAGTTAGTAAATGTAGATTCAGTTCTATTTACATTTTTTCTGCAAATTCTTCACTGTTATCAAGGGGCACATTTGGCAAAAAAATAACATGAATTTTAACCCCTCACACAGTAGATAAAATAATGGTCAACACGGTCAACATTTTGGTATGCAAAAAGTTTATTGTTGATCTGCAGTGACCTATTTGATTGTTATCTATTTATTTATTTATTTATTACCAGAAATATTGCATTTAAAAGGCAGAAAACTGTAAAATAATTTCCTTGTAATATAATTTCCTTGCTATTTTTTAATCTGTAAAATATTTATGTAGTGAGCAAAGAAAATGCTAGAATATGTTAATGTCAAGAGTGGCAGAGGAAATGGTCTAGAGATTGTGATCTGAGACAGCACCAAGAAAAATCTGTGAGTTCTTGTACTATCCAGTTAATTACAGTACATTTGTGAAATATGAGCTCTGAAACATGCTGCATATGTTTGGGAGCTATAAAAATAAATAATATTAGTGATCCTTAATCTCACAGAATGAATTAATAAATGATTTAAAGTATTTTACCAGCATTTTAGTTCTTGTCTTACAGTAACTTTAGGTATAAGATACTAAGATATTAATTCAAAGAAGATGTTGGGGAATATCTGTTTTCTTAGTGATTTTCCATAAGAAGTTATGCTCTAGGCATATACTGTTGGGAAGCTGTAGTATATGATGGATAAGCAGTGAGCTGACTTCTCTTTTTCAGGTTTACAAAACATTTTAAACACATTTTCTGCCAGTACATGATATATGCATTATAGATATGGCTTTTTCAATTGTTATTATGGTGATAGCTTTCCACATATATATAGAGAGACTGAAAGAGCACTAAACCTCTCATAAGTGTTAATGTAGTATAAGTCTTCAGAAAATGGTCCAGAATGGGGGAGTGAAACATTATCCACAGCAGTAATTACCATACAGCAGCAAAATGCTGATACTTACACACATTCACAGGTGATGATATGACAGTTACAATGTTTGTCAGTAAAAATCTCACCCATGCATTCCATTGAAAATAACGAAGAAAAAGTGAGATCTACAGAAGCCTAATGACAATCTGAAAAATAGCAAAACCTAGCCAGACAGTTTAAAAGATCTTCTGTTATTTAAAATGATTATTTCTAAGGCACTTCAGTGTTCTGGTCTATGTGATGCTATATAAAGTATACAGTGACAGCGATTCTAGAGTTTTCCATGTGTACTATTGACAGGAAGATTAGGACATTAGAAATGAATTACCTGATACTGTTAATCATTATGTTTTTCTTATTCACTGCGTACCCACAGACCTACACTTCTGTGATACGAAGGAGACAAAATTTCATTTTACTTATAAGTTCACTTGGATACTTGCACAAAAGGGAACACATAGTGAAAGTTTCAGCTCAGCCAGTTTGATAACAGACTTCCAACTTCACAAAAGTTTGTAATGTCTAAAAATTCAAAACGAGGGAGCAAAAAGCATTTTCTATCTTTCACTTCTGATTTGAATTAATTTAATGCAAAATATATGAGTAACCTACTCTTGGTCTCTCTGCTTGAGCAAGGGAGTTGAATCACATGACTTCCCTTCCAACCACAGCTGTTCTGTGATTCTTTAACATTGTTATTTCTTGCTTTTGGATGTGGAACATTCTGGATTCCTAAAAAATAAATAATAATAATATTTTCCAAGTAGTAATTGGAGATAAAATCACTGTGCTATGAAAATGAACATCAGGACATTCACTGGCTATATTGGCATTTGCAAGGGAATAACAGAATCACAGAATCACAGAAACACCAAGGTTGGAAAAGACCTCCAAGATCATCCAGTCCAACCATTCACATACCACCAATACTACCCTGCTAGTAAAACAAATGAACGTTTCTTGAACACCTTCAGGGATAGTGACTCCATGTCCTCCCTTGGCAGCTTGTTCCAGTGCCTAACTGCTCTTTCAGAGAAGAAAATATTCCTAATGTCCAAACTGAACCTCCCCTGGAGTAACTTGAGGCCATTCCCTCTAGGCCTATTGCTAGTTACACAGGGGAAGAGGCTGATTCCCACTTTGCCACAACCTCCTTTCATTTCTGGTAGCTGTAGGGAGTGAGAAGGTCTACTCTGAGCCTCCTCCGTACTAAACAATCCCAGTTCCTTCAGCTGCTCCTCATAAGACTTGTGCTCCAGACCCCTCACCAGATTTGTTACCCTTCTCTGAATATGCTCCAGGGCCTTGATTTCTTTCTAATGAGTGGCCCAAAACTGAACACAGTACTCAAGGTGTGGCCTCACCAGTGCTAAGTACAGAGGAACAATTACTTCCCTGCTCCTGCTGGCAGCACTACTTCTGATACAAGCCAGATGCCATTGGCCTTCTTGGCCACCTTGGCACACTACCGACTCGTGTTCAACCAAGAGTCGACCAACATCCCTGGTCCCTTTCCACCACAGAGACTTCCAGCCTCTCTGCCCCAAGCCTGTAGTGTTTCTTGGGGTTGTGGCAAAAGTGCAGGACCTGGCACTTGGTCTTGTTGAACTTCATCCCATTGCCTTCAGCCTACTAATCAAGCCTGTCCAGATCCCTCTGTAGGACCTTCCTACCCCTAGGCAGATCAACACTTCCTGCCAACTTGGCGTCATCTGCAAACTTACTGAGGGTGCATTCAATCCCATTGTCCAGGTCATCAGTAAAGGTACTGAACAGTATAGACCCCAGTGCTGACCCCTGGGGAACACTACTAGTGACTGGTTGCCAGCTGGATTTAACTCCATTCACCACCACCCTCTGAACCTGGCCTTCCAGCCAGTAGTTTACCCAGCAAAGAATGTACCTGCCCAAGCCACAGGCTGCAGCTTCTCCAGGAGGATTGTGTGGGAGACAGTGTCAAAGGCTTTGCTGAAATCTAGGTAGACTAAATCAGTAGCCTTCCCAACACCCACCAGGTGGGTCTGACTTGCAGAATCAAGCTCTATAGCCACAAAATAGTGAAGCAGGTACGTTTATTCAGCATCGCGTGCATGCTGGGTGCAGGGGGGGTAGCCTCTTCCTAGCCTGCACGATGAAAGCAGGTAAACACCGTTATTTATAGAAGGAATACATGCATATTCATCATATTTCTAAGACAAGGAGTGGTTATTACAATTACTTCTAGAAATTCACTACAATATTCCATGCCCATTCTTCGCCCCGAACTCTACCCCTAAGTAATGGTTCTATGCATGTGTGGTGCCTCCTGGTGGTCATCCCAGTGGCTGTGGGGATGAAGGCCATGTGTCATCCTTGCAGTGTACTTCTGACCCCGGTGTAGTCTGAGGAAGTATTCCAGCTTCAACTAGTTCAGTTTCTAGGGCGCTTTCTAGGATGCGGCTCCTTGAACCAATCAGCAGGCTCCTTGGGTTATGGTTGAGATACCCCATCTCTTTCCCATTGTTCATGCTCAACTACTTTTGCAATTTTAACAGTAGAACAAATTAGCTCTTTATTCATGTCACTTGATCATAGAAGGAGATCAGGTTGGTCAAGAAGGATCTGCCTTTAATGAATGCATGCTGCTGGGGCCTGATCCCCTGACTGTCCCACACATGCCACGTGATCTTACTCAAGATGATCTGCTCCATAAACTTTCCTGGAACCCAGATCAGGCTGACGGGCCTGTAGTTCCCCGGATTCTCCTTTTGACCTTTCTTTTAAGTGGGAGTAAAGCTGGCAAGCCTCCAATCCTCTGGCACCTCTCTGATTGACCAGGAACATTGATAGATGGTGAAAAGCAGCTTGGCAATCACCTCTGCCAGCTCCCTCAGCACCCTCAAGTGGATAAACAAAACCAAAAACCCTAGACATTGGCAGTGCTCTTTTATAGGTCAAAACCAAAGTAGTCTCTGTTTTGTTATGTTGATACCAGTAAGCGAAACAAAAAATCTGCCCTGCATACCGTAGCTAAGTAGTAACTATCTTCAAATATTTTATTAATGGTTTGACTGCTTGCCTTCCATTAGATTCTTTCATGGTTATTAAGCCATATCATTTTGCATTCTCTTCTGTCTTTCAGTCTAGGAACAAATAATCAATAAACATCATCGAGAAAAACATGCTTCTCCTTCCTTTCATAATTCAGGGAAACTGACAGTGAAACAGAGCACAGATGAAAAGTTGTCATTTTGATCACTGGCATCCCACATGCTTGCTGTGTTTACTACACTGCTGAGCAGTGGAACTGTTGTCTTTATGACACAGAGGATGCTGCTGCATGCTTTAATGCTTGGTATCTTTTTTCACTTCTAGATCTTGTCACACAGCATAAAGTGTGACTTGAATTGTGGTAAGATGCTGACTATGTTTTCTCCCATATAAAGGCAATGTTTGGGTTAAACACTGAAACTGTAAGGGAAGTTGCCTAACTTTACAGGAGAAAAATACTTTTTTATCAGAGGTTGAACTTACATCCTATTATCCCTTCAATACTTTCACCAAAGCAAATATGATGAAATGACCTGCTTTGCCACTGTACAAAAGAGATTATCAAAGGCTTTGCATCACCTTCAGAAGCAAATTTTTGGACTCATATCGATCACAGTTAGGTCAACAGATCATCTATGAGGCCTCTGTAAAGAAAGGCAAATTTGCCCCCCATCAAGGAAGCACAAATTCAAGCAAAGTACATTATCATAATTGAGCAAAGTTTATTAACTTGGTCATTGGTTTTGTTTAAAAATAGTTTGCCAGAAGTTAAGTTTTTTCAAGAGGAATTTTATTTGAAATATTAAAATATAACTAAATAATAATAATATAAAATATA
>JACDJE010000690.1:0-83588 GCA_016647715.1 Pavo muticus
GTTGTATCTGCAAATATTCAGCTTTAAAACCACTCTGCAATCTGATGTATTAAAAATAATTTTGACTGACAATTAACTAACATCATACATTTCTTTTCAACAGTCTTACTCTGTGTGTGTGTGTGTGCCTGAGATTAATACAGTCCATGAATGTTCCCTGGTTTGCCTGAGCTCATAGATCTATCACTGCGGAATCTCTCCAATGTAATAGTTTGGAATCCTTTTTTTTCCTTTTTAAATGTGCTTAAACACATTAATAACAATAACTCAAAGTTCCTTTTATCTACAGGAAGCTCAATCCCTTGCTACTTGTACTTCTTCAAATCTCTATACATTTCCAGTCCTCAAGAAAAAAATTCTCAACAATATTAAAAACTAGAGCACAGAATTTTGCTTAAAGCAAGTGTCTCTAAATAGAAAGCTTACTGCACTAATTTCAGAAAATACATTTGCCTTGAGAGCTTTAAACAGTCATTCTACCCATAATTTCTTAATTTTTTTTCCAGTAGCTCAACACTTTAGTGCTATTGTAATAAAGCAGGATATTAAATAAGCAGTGACAATACAATTGGCACTGGGGAAAATAATGAAGAACATTAACTTACAACTATTATGATATCAACTATCCAAAGTTCTAGTTTACTCTGAGGCCTGCTCCAAAAGTAATGCCTCCCATTTTGTGATGTTGGCCCATAATGTCACAGGCAGATGTTGGTGGTATGGTAGTAGAGGTAGAGCCTTCCCCCCAACATTCCATTACATTTTATTGCCTAAATGCTCTGTTAGAGCATTCAGAAATGTTGATTCTAAGTGGAAAAGTACTTGTTGCACAGATAAATATCTTGCACAGACTAATGGCTAATATAAGAAGTGCCTGGGAGTTTCAGTAGGAAGGATGCTAACCCAGAGATCCACAACAGGCTCACGTTCCTGGTGTTGCAGATGAAGGTGAATATCAAGCCTTTTCATCATATGGTGGTGTGAAGAATGTAGAAGAGGGAGGAAGAGAGAGACATAGGGAGGAGCTGGAATCAGCAGAATGATGAGTGAGAACAGAAAGACTGTAAATTTGGTCACACTTGCCTCTGCAATGTGAGCGTACCCAAGAAAGAGCAACTCCATTGTATCTACATTAAAGAGAAAACATTCTCATTGCAGTAGCCATAGGTATCATTGATACTTGACATCCTTCTATATCAAAATGTATTTTTACTTAATGTTCATGGAATCATGAACAACTTTTTTTGCCTCCAGGGCTGTAGGCATATTTCATGTACTTAGTGAGACTTCAAGTCAAAAAAGGGGGGGAAAAAGCAAACAAATAAAACAATATTTAAAACTGCTTAACGGATGATATGATACTATTGTTTCACAGGGAGATGTATATTGTTTGAATGATACTTAATAAACTAAGTTTAAATTATAGATTTTAAATTAATTTCTGTAGCATTAATCTAATAGCTTTCTCCACACAAGGCCATCATATTAGAGCTAACTTGACCTTACTCTTGTGGGAATTCTTTGTTTTCCCTTACCTATGCACCTGACATTCTCCCAGCAAACTCTGCACAAAGATGCTGCATTACTCTGGGAAAATTGTTTTTCTTTGTTCAGCCTCTAGTCTCATNGACATCGCGAATCCCCGCCTTCGCCTATTACAACATTAAGGGCAATTAAGAAATTTCATGAAAAGCATTACAAAATTCAGATACTTCATCAGCATGATGGCATTATATTTGCTCTTCCATATTTGCATTAAAAAGGGGGGGAAAGAACAAGAAACCAAAGCAATATCATTTTCTGAAACTAGATTTCATATTAAAATACAAGTTTTAGTCTATTTCAAGTCAGCAACAATTAAATCGCCACAGTCCATGACAGCCAGAAAAAAAAAAAACAGTACCTGCCCAGAATGTGCACAGCTGCAAGCAGTATATCCCCAAACAAGACGGAAAGCAGGGTGTACTAACCTGAGTAAACATGTATTCAAGCTTCCGGTGATAAAATATCTGTCTGACATAATTCTAAGTTCTTCTAGTCATCTGAGTAGAATGAGTAGTCAGTGGTGCTCTCTTGAAAGTTAATGCTTTATGAGGTCTAGTGCAGCATGTTACACATTTTTCATAGACTCCAAGTGCTCAATAAATAGAAGTATATCTTGACATTACGTGGTATCTCATTAAACATCTATATGTTTCTTTTTTCTGACTAGGTTTTATCTTAACACCATTCACAAACGTTGAGTTTCATATTCATAATTAATTTTTCATAAGACTAAGCTATATGACATCTGAAAATATGTGGAGCTACAGTAAAACAATTTTTTTTTTCAAAATTGTGGTTATATTTTCCATTGTCATATCATAATTTGAAACAATGTTCCCTTTACACAGTCAAGTTTTATTCTAAAGTGCGCTTATATAAAACAGGGCATGTGGCTGTGCATCTCCCCAGTTACGTGCCTTATCTTTACGTACTGCTGCTGTTTGTATTTTAGAATAACTTACGTGTCTAGGTAGAAAGCATGGTGGATATTTTCTTTCTTTCTTTTTTTTTTTTTTTTTTTTTTTTTTCTATCAAGTGTTATCCGTTTCTCTATGAAAAAGATGAATTTCAGGAAGTCTGAAGCCAACACTACACCTCCAGCACCCAAACACCCATCAGTAACCTCAGTCAATTCTGTTCCTGTTGGACGTAACATAATAGGCATGAGCCGGGAGCTTTTACTTCCTTCCCACCTCTCACACCTAAATGGAAGTTAAATTTTGCAGCAGTTCACTGCCTCAGAAAGAGAGATCCATAGCTTGTGCCTTTTACTTTCAGGAAAGGAAGTTGCACACAAAATACTGTAAGTAACTGTATGCACTTCATAGTGTCTGGTATGTGCTATGTTTTGGTTTCAGGAGAAAAACAATATTGATAACACAGCAATGTTTTAGTTGATCCTGAGCAGTGATATGCAGTTCTCCTTCAGGGGGGCTGGGTGAGCATAAGGAGCTGGGATAGGATAGAGACAGGACAGCTGACCTAAACTGGCTGAAGGGATATTCCATACCATATGGGATCATGTGAAAACACTATAAAACTGAGGGGAGTTGGCCAGGGGGCAGCCGCTTCTCGAGGACTGGCTGGGCATTGGTCGGCATGTGGTGAGCAATTGCATTGTGCATCACTTGTTTTGCTTATATATACACACATGTATGTATTATTATCATTTGTGTTATATCTGTCTTCATTTTCTGGCTTAGTTTTTATCTCAACCCACGAGTTCTACCTATTTTTTTTTCCAGTTCTTTCCTCCATCCCACTGTTATGTGGTCAATGAGTGAAAGGCTGTATGGTGTTTTGCTACCTGCTGGGTTAAACCACAACAATTTTTTACATATTTAAAAGAAAAAAAAGAAAAAAAAAGGCATGTTTGCACAGTTAGAGCACTCAACTAGTTAGTGTTATATCAGGGAGTAGTATTCTTAAGTAGTATTCTTAAGTCCTAGATCCTCTCTCTTCTACCTCCTCACATGAGTTAATCACATTCTCAGTAGGGCTAGCCAGCTGTTCTGTTGAGGCTTAAAAGAACAACCATAAATCAGTGTAAATAGAGAGATCTACAAAGAAAAAACAAACTGATTCAGGCAGCAAGATAGGATTGCATGCAGGAGGAGGAGTCCTACATTCTGAACCAAAATATACACCAGTTATTTTTCTGTTGAAGAATACGTAAGTACAGAAAAAAATAACTAGATAGCCTCATCATGTGAAGACAGCCAAAGTAACAAAATCTCTTCATTATGTAACATCTGCATTTGAAAGATGAGTCTGAATAACACAGTTGTAATAAGAATTGAAGCCACTGGACAACCAAAATCAGAAGCCCAGCTGCATGCTCCAATTATGGCCTGCACTATTCAGTACAGCAGATTAAAAATAGGTCTTGGTTAAGTGAGAACTGTACATTGTTAAGTTTGGGAATCCTTTGAGATTAATGATGATTTGCATATAGTCTTAAAAAATATCTGGTCTCATCTTCAGAGAAAAGAGATTGTATGCTTAACTGCATCATATTTAATAACCATCATAAAATAATGAATCAGTTTTGGAAATGACATGAACCACCGTACGTGCATATAATGACAATGCAAGCAGACTGATTGCTTGTAAGGAAAAGTTGTGCATCAAAACGCACATAAAAGTAAGAAACATGCTGAAAGATTTCTGTTTTTCAGGTATGAGACATATTGGTTTGTATTTTGGACATACTAAAGGACCTGCTGAAGACTGTAATTTTTTTCTGCTGTTTTACTGACTATAGTTGCTGGTTTTGGGAGCTGTTGTACTGACGAGTATTCAAAATAGAAATTTATAGCAATTAACTTCTTTCTTTGGATGATTCATCAATCATGAATTGCACTGAATGACTATCAGACTTGCAAGAGACATCTCAATAACCTATGGAGTCATGGAAATACCAGCTTTCAGCAGACAAAGTATCACTAGGCTTCATTTGTTTCTAGCCCACGGAGACATTCACCTCTAAGTACTGTCTCAGGCTTTTGGATTTCTTGTCTACTTCCTTGAAATTATTTATACTGTTTTTTTACTTCATACAAAATAAACCTACCTTTAGCATCCTTGAGCACTTCTGGGTTCTAAAATCACTAAATCTGGAGAAAGTAATATTTTTATGGAAAAAAAAAACAAAAACCCTATACTATCCCATCTTTAAACCATATTGGGAGAGAATAAAAGAAAAAATGAAGTCTGTAAGTGACCAGTTATGGTTTTACACCTATTAACAAGCAAAAAAGAAATAAATTCTGAGTAAAACAAAGAAAATTGACTACTCTATAAAGTTCTCGCAGAGAAATATCTTAGCATAGATTTATCTATGTCAGCATATTTCTGGTGGAATAATCATCAGTTTTGTGATTTCTTCAAATCCCTGTGTAAGTAGGATATCTTTTTACAGATTTACTTTATGCAATTTTGAAAAAAAATGATATGCAAGCAGAAGTAACTTCTTCAGCACATGGAATGATTTCACATAGAGACCCTGCTACTATAGATGCGGTAGCAGAGGTCTGCAGTGTCACACACAGGTTGCAGTCTTCTGTAAATGGCAATGACACTCCAACTAATTTTTTTTTTTTTTTTTACCTCTAAGCCACATTTCAAATGCCACTATGTATTCCATACGTACTAGCTGATGCTTTTGTGATTATATCACATGTAAAAATTATTATCTTGATGTTTAGTTATAATAAAAAAAATATTAGTACAAGCTACATTTGAGCTACTTTATTATCATTGAACACAGCCTCCGGAATTGAAATAATCAAAATGTCTGAATGGAGTCACAAAGGTATGAAAGACCTTTTATAAGCATTTGTCTTAGGCCAAACAGCAAGGAGGTTTACAAACAGTAGACAGGATTTTTTCAAGTGACAACTGTGATACTAGTGAGAGGCTGCCAGCCAAATTTAGCTCCATTCACTGTGAGCCTTTGAGTTCTACTGTTCAGACAGTTCCTCATGCATCATAACATATACCTGTTTATCTCATAACTGGACAATCTGTCCAAAAATATGCTGTGAGAGACACAGTCAAAACCCTTAATAAAATCCAGAATTACTATATCCGCTGCCTTTCTTTCATCCACTGAGACAGTGACTTTATTGTAGAAGGATATCAAATCACTAAGACAAGACTTTCATTTCATGAATCCACATTTACTATGCTTGATAATGGCTTTGTTCTTTAAATGTCCACAAAAATCTCCATAACTTTTCCAGAAGCTGAGGTTAGCCTAACAACTTTGTTGTTTCTTGGTCCTTCTCTCATGCTCTTCTTGTAGATGAGTTTAACATTGTCTAACCTCCTAAGACATTTGGTAAATTGTTGAGAAGGTCCAGGTATAGCATCTTCTAACTCTTTTACTATTCTGAGGTGAGTCTCATCAGGCTCCATGAACTTACGAACATTCAGCTTACACAACTGATCCTTTACAATTTCTATGACCAAAAGTACAAAGTCACTGCTCCCCCAGACATGGTCCTCCAAATCAGAGGACCAAGCAGCCCAAGGTCCATCATTAACATTAAAAACAGAGCGGAAAAAAAAAAAAACAAAAAAAAAACCAACCAAACAAAAACTTGATACTTGACTTCACTCTCCTGCATTTATACACTAGTTGTATCTGCAAATATTCAGCTTTAAAACCACTCTGCAATCTGATGTATTAAAAATAATTTTGACTGACAATTAACTAACATCATACATTTCTTTTCAACAGTCTTACTCTGTGTGTGTGTGTGTGCCTGAGATTAATACAGTCCATGAATGTTCCCTGGTTTGCCTGAGCTCATAGATCTATCACTGCGGAATCTCTCCAATGTAATAGTTTGGAATCCTTTTTTTTCCTTTTTAAATGTGCTTAAACACATTAATAACAATAACTCAAAGTTCCTTTTATCTACAGGAAGCTCAATCCCTTGCTACTTGTACTTCTTCAAATCTCTATACATTTCCAGTCCTCAAGAAAAAAATTCTCAACAATATTAAAAACTAGAGCACAGAATTTTGCTTAAAGCAAGTGTCTCTAAATAGAAAGCTTACTGCACTAATTTCAGAAAATACATTTGCCTTGAGAGCTTTAAACAGTCATTCTACCCATAATTTCTTAATTTTTTTTCCAGTAGCTCAACACTTTAGTGCTATTGTAATAAAGCAGGATATTAAATAAGCAGTGACAATACAATTGGCACTGGGGAAAATAATGAAGAACATTAACTTACAACTATTATGATATCAACTATCCAAAGTTCTAGTTTACTCTGAGGCCTGCTCCAAAAGTAATGCCTCCCATTTTGTGATGTTGGCCCATAATGTCACAGGCAGATGTTGGTGGTATGGTAGTAGAGGTAGAGCCTTCCCCCCGACATTCCATTACATTTTATTGCCTAAATGCTCTGTTAGAGCATTCAGAAATGTTGATTCTAAGTGGAAAAGTACTTGTTGCACAGATAAATATCTTGCACAGACTAATGGCTAATATAAGAAGTGCCTGGGAGTTTCAGTAGGAAGGATGCTAACCCAGAGATCCACAACAGGCTCACGTTCCTGGTGTTGCAGATGAAGGTGAATATCAAGCCTTTTCATCATATGGTGGTGTGAAGAATGTAGAAGAGGGAGGAAGAGAGAGACATAGGGAGGAGCTGGAATCAGCAGAATGATGAGTGAGAACAGAAAGACTGTAAATTTGGTCACACTTGCCTCTGCAATGTGAGCGTACCCAAGAAAGAGCAACTCCATTGTATCTACATTAAAGAGAAAACATTCTCATTGCAGTAGCCATAGGTATCATTGATACTTGACATCCTTCTATATCAAAATGTATTTTTACTTAATGTTCATGGAATCATGAACAACTTTTTTTGCCTCCAGGGCTGTAGGCATATTTCATGTACTTAGTGAGACTTCAAGTCAAAAAAGGGGGGGAAAAAGCAAACAAATAAAACAATATTTAAAACTGCTTAACGGATGATATGATACTATTGTTTCACAGGGAGATGTATATTGTTTGAATGATACTTAATAAACTAAGTTTAAATTATAGATTTTAAATTAATTTCTGTAGCATTAATCTAATAGCTTTCTCCACACAAGGCCATCATATTAGAGCTAACTTGACCTTACTCTTGTGGGAATTCTTTGTTTTCCCTTACCTATGCACCTGACATTCTCCCAGCAAACTCTGCACAAAGATGCTGCATTACTCTGGGAAAATTGTTTTTCTTTGTTCAGCCTCTAGTCTCATTATTTAAAAAAAAAAAAAAAAAAAAAAAAAAGGAAATATTATTGAAGATGACATTTGACTCATTGAGAAGATACAAGGGATGCCCGTATAATGTCTATGTTGACCTATAAAAGTTTCGGTATCTGTCAGAATGATCAAATAACTGCTCTGTAAAAACCATGTAAGAAAGCAGCCCAAAGAGTTTGCTGACTGGTAAAGTTTGTGTACAAAAGTGAAATATATACATTTCTTTTACAAATGCATTAGTCAGAACACCTGCGTGCATTACAACAAACACTTATCACCCCCCCTCATGTTAAGTATGAACACTTAAAGTAACTGAGTTATTAGTACTCTTGCCTCCATAACTACGCTTAGTGTAATTAATGTTTTTGTTTGCAAATCTATACCTCTGTTATATTATTCACATCTCCTATTTGTTTCCATATTAGTATTATATAATCACATTTACATACTCACCCATGCTAACAGCTGCTGTCTCAGTTTCCCTTACTAACAAAAAGCTGACATAATGCTGCAGTATTACCTCAATCACACTTCTGGTAGAAGTGGAAAAAAAAAGTCTTTTAAGGAAGAAGAGAAAAGAAATTGCAGAAGAAAATCAGAATGACTTAGTTTGACCTTGTGAAAGATAGGTATTTGCTGTATTATAATGTAAAGAAAATGATGAGCTACTACAGAACTAATAAGAAGAGAAGCAGTGGTTCTCTAAGCTTCTGATAAGCTCATTTCTTTATTCACAAGTCAGGGTAAATGATTGTTTAAAGAAGCAAATCCAGTATCAGAATAATAAACTGTCCAACAGAGGAATTAGAATCTTTCTTCTTTTCCATCTCCTGTAGTATTTTCAAACTATCCTTAAGCTACAGGCAGACCTGTAGCCCTTCAAAACTATTCACAAGTCAATTCAGCTACCTATATTAGCTACCTTTGGCTACCTATATATACTATATCATGAAGATTGGTGCATTATCCAAGGCTACCACCCATGCTAATCCAAAAGTGAAGTACATGTAATGAGGCATGGCCACAGGGCCTGCACGCTGAACAAAGAGTTTGTATGCATTTAGTCAGAAACGGATATTTTTGCCTTCCACCATCAATTCCAAGGTAAATTGGAAAGTGATCAATAATTTCACATTACTTTTTATTTCACATGCCAGTGTTTACTAAATGCTTTGTTTTAACCAAAATAATTGTGTTTCATTGCAGACCTACATTTTTTATCAAACGTGAAGAGCAACACTGATTAAAATGCAAGTAGGAAAATCTGTACTACATACAAAAAAATAGAGATGTGTAAAATATTACAATGCATGAAAAATGAAAGATAATGAAAATTAAGTTATTAAGATTTTATTTCTTGAGTTTAAATGAGTTAGAGACTCTGAAACAGATTTTTATCCATAATTTTGATTTATTTAGTTAATAATTAATTTACCTAAAACTTATCAAGTTGTTGAACCAAGGACTTCTTTACTATTGACTACAGTAACAATCATGACAGAGTAGTTTGCTGTAATCAAAGTAATCTTGTCAAACACAAAAACACATAGTAGGCTTCAAATGCCATAGGTAGCAGCATAGATATTTTAATAAAAATGATTTCTTACCTCCTGAAAGATAGCAACATCTTTAAAATAAAGGAGCCAAATAATCGTAAATAATCGCCACACAATTTAAAAATAACTCAGTAAATTGTGAAATTCTTGTAAGATTAAGAAACACAGTATGTTTTAGTTAAAATTTCACTTGTACTGAATACTTGGACCCATATGGAATAAAAAAAGCATTGCTCATCTGGAGTTGCTTAATAATTTTCCCTTTCTTCATTTTATTTTGAAGATACTCAGGTTGTATTTCAGACAATAAAACAATGCCTTGCAATCATAACAAAGTTAGTTGTGGTCTCAGAAGCAGCAAGGCTTTTATAACCACGGGCTAATTAGCAGTCCTGTTGTAGCAATCACATAGCATTTCAGTTAGGTTATTTAACCTTGCTCCTGGGCATTAATGAGTATTACATCAATGCAACTACATAGATGCTGAACCAAATAAATCAGCTACCCAATTGTTTGCTGCAGTGCTCAAAACAACACTGACATGTTAGCACCTTCTCATTCTACAAGCTTAAAACAGAGATTAAATTTGATATGAGAAAATCATCCACCAGGATGAGCTGAGATTGTCATTGCTTTGTTACATGAAGGAGAACACATTCCGCAACAATTGCTGAGAGACTTAAATTCACATGAATCCAACAAGTTAGCACAGCAGATTTGAGGTTAGAGAAAGCTAAACTGCATTTGAAAAATCCTTGGACAGATAGAGGAAACAAACTAGAATCTCTTGCTGTCTCCTACTGTGACCACTGAATTATCAAATCAGATTTATATAACCATCCTTTCTTCCTGGTCTCTTCAGCTCAAATCTCTGTGATTCAAGGCTGAGAAACTCAGTCAGATATTCAGATATAAAAAAAAAAAGGTCTGTGCAATAAAGCCACTGCCTGTTCAGAAGTTCCTACACAACTCTGGATGTACTATGTGGCAATAAAGAAGAATTACATTGTCCAGAAGGCACGCAAACATTTATCACTGCTATTAGTTTAGCTCGCTTTTCCTTCTTTTCAGGAGAACAATTCTGTCAAAAATTTCTTCCTGATGAGTAATTTTTGTTACTGACTTGAACAACAATGTTCTCCCTAGGTCCATAAAGCCTTCTTTAGGTCTCAAAATAAAACATTTGCCTGATACTTGGTTTGTCAGGACTTGGATGATTTAATGTTAGACATTTCTTTTTTCTTGTTCTTTCTCAACACAGCATTGTTCCCAGCAGGTTAAGTCAAGAAAATGTGGCAATTTTCATGCGTTCATTGTTATGAGAAAAAAATGCTATCAGGTGCTACAAAAAATCATGTAACACTTCATACTGAAGACTTTTACTGGAAGATATATTGATCATTTACAAAGCACGGTGACACAACTCAAAAATAGCAAGGCAGATGAAAAATTACAGATCTTCATTATTTCAGTAGAACTCTAAATATATCATGAGGCATTTGTGATTATTACTGATATGATTAGCAAGATCTGCAGCTGGAATGGCAGTAATTTGTTATTTACAGAGCTGAAACTACCATCCTGCAGGGCAAGTCTACTAAAATACCATTTCTTATATACTTCACGTATTCTTGATGTCCTAACACAAAATATGTGCTGGAAATGCACTAAAAAATTAGGATTTATTTTAGAAGGTTTTATACTATTGTTAACTTTTACTTAAATATCAGGAAAATAAATGAAATCTGGTTGTACTGTAATTCTAGCTAGCATGGAAAGCAAATACTCAAGGCCATGCCAAACTAAACACTGCTGATCATGCTTGCCAGAGTAAGCACTACAGGTGCATCTCCTAGATCCAAAATGTCTGATGTTCTTTTCCCCTCATTTGATATTGTGCTTAAATAAAGGTCTGGTCAGATTTTGTTAATTTTCTCTATTTTATGAAAAAAGGTCCATTTATTGGTGCTTTTTAGTGAAATAATATACTTATTTAGCTATTATATGTAGTTTCCCAGTCAATAAAACACTATATCATAGTTTTAGATGCTTTACAGTTTGTTTCTCTCAAAATCCTACATGACAAGTGTTAATATAGATATTCAAAAGTGTCATGCTGCGAATTGAAGGCAGTGACCATCATGAATAAAAACAGATCAAACTTCTAATGTCTGTGAAATCTTCTTTGTACTAGAGACTAATTTTGTATTTATGAACTAACAATTCTTCTCATTTTACTAAATATGGCACGGTGAGAACAGAATTTAAAAAAAAAGAGAAATGAAGGAATTTCATGTGAAAGATAGGATTTTTATACACCTCTTGCAAGAGAAATATTAATTTCATCAGTATTGTTCAAAGAGGAAGAAAAATATATATGTTAAAAAGGTAATTAATATAGTCATTCTCCATGAAACCTGGGGAAATCAAATAAGCTTGTTCTCTTTTCCCAACAACTTAATCTGTATAGCCAAAAAGGGAAGGGAGAGAATGAATGTAAACAGCATGCTTTACCATTTTCTTCAGTAAGATGATAATCTCCCAAGGTGACTTGCAATTAAGATACAACTCCATATTAAATATAAATAACTATTTAACCTAGGACAAGCAAAAATCTCCACAGGACCATTTGTATCTAGCAACAGAACAAAAACAAGACTCATTCAAATTCTTTCTACTTCTCCTTACTTTAGCACCTATGGAAAAGAAGAAATAGCTCAGGGAAGCAGGATCCTTTGAAGTATTCCTCTTAGTCTAGAAATGGCAGTATTAAAGTCTATAATAAGTCTAGTTTTAGAGAGTAAGTTTTGGAAGGTCTAGACCTACATCCCTATAGCCATCAGGAGGGAAAAGTTCCAGATTTGAACCTCAGTGTACAGGTTCTTATTTTAGACAAAAACAGGAACATAAAGTGATTTGGCTAATTAACCATTGAAGTAAGACTTGCGAACCGGAATCCTAAGAAGTTTGCACAACTGATCTGCAGTACAACCATTATTTGCTGGAGAAATCAATGATTTTTTATTAGTAAATAAATTTAATGTTAATGTATCTCAGACAATTTCCAGATGGTGAAAGGGGCATACATTTATTGAACAAGTTACTAATCTCTCTCTAGCTGCAGAGCATAATGTCAGCCCTTGGACACGATGCTTAGCAACATAACATTCAGAGGAGCTGCTGAAATATTCTGGTAAAAGAGTCAGTGTAGTTATTTGTCTTCAGGAAAATAAACAAATAAATAAATTGTTATTATACAATATGAACTGAAAAGTTATTTCAAACTGGAAGAGATATCAAGTTTTATTTACCAACAAGTTTTTACTCCTTTTGTTTTGTTTCTTTTTAATTTTCTAAGTGTTTTACCTACACTAGCTCACAGATTAGTTTGTTGCTGAAAAAAAAAATCTTTCTCCTGTAGGAAGTTTCCATAAAAAGTGATTTACCTTTATCATAGTTTTTGAAGCATCTTGCCTCTTCAGAATACTTAAAGACATCCCAAGATAAAAGCTTTTCATACTGAATTGATTTTACAAACTAAATACATCACAGACTGTTTGTTCCTAAATTCCTGGGAAATAAGCAGAGGCTGTTTCAATCATTAAGGAATTTCTTTGGGGAAAAAAAAAGAAAACCACTACAAAATAGAAAATGGACTCCAATTACTACCAACTCCATTATACTTTATCTGCTTCACACAAGCACAAGACATTCTCTCAGCAAGCTGAAACACTTTTAGCAGCTGATGCACCTGAGAGTATAAAAACATTATTAAGTTTCTAAAGCTTACTTGGTGCTTATTTTTCTAGTTATTGTTATTCTGTACCACACTTGGTGCAGTCTTAAACATATCAGTCTAAGTGAAGCGAAAGCCCATATTCCCCTGCTAGTGCTAGCTTGACACAAAGGTTTTGAAAAGCCAAAGCTCTTCACCTGACATTTTGTAATCAAAAACTAACACCATCATCACCATCATAAGTGTGTTCAATGAATACTATTTGTTTTAATTGCCATAATAAGCCATTGTCCCACCATATTTTTTTATTTCAGGGAAACCAAAGATAGTATAGTTGATGTGCTGCCTACACGATGGTCTGCCTACATGTCTGCAGTTGACTTGCAACAAGTTGATAGCAGTAGAGTTTGTTTAGATAACACAGATCAATAAATCCTCAATCTTTTTTCTATATTCTTTGAAAATATTTGTATATCTGAAGCAAAAGTAAAAAAGAAAAGAAGCAGACTATCCAGTCTCAAAGTGAGATGACAATGGTAAGAAGTTACAAAAGTAACAGAATTCTAGAACAATAATTTGTGCAGAACATCACATTTTCTGAACGTATTAATAAAACAGCACAGTTGTAACATATCTTAATTATATGGAATATTCACCGGACTATATGCAAGTCTTATTTTCCTTTTTCCAGTACTTCACAGTAAAATTCATCTCCACTTATGTTCTATATTGCTTTTCTATGTTCCACCTTTCTTCTAGAACTTCCTATGATTTACATTACAAGAACTGTATTTTGCTGGAAGCTGAGAGTAGAAAAACTAGGATAATAAAGGTAGTGGGATTTACTTCAATGTCACAGAACTCTGGCAGAAAATGTTAATAGTAGATACATAAATAGTTTGTCCCTGAATATTTTGACCTAGTTAATTACAGCTATGGTTTTGATCGTTTCAGAATGGGTTTTGAAGGAAGTAGATAGACTGAGAGTATGCTTAGACATTGTTTCTAATGATTGTTGTTTTTCTTTGATGGGCTCTTCCACATTCTGCCTTATTAGCTGCTTCTGAATTTTCACTAAGTGATTTTAGAATTGTGGCAGTTTATAAATGATACAGTAAATTGAACATCTTGTGTATACAGTGCTGGAAGATATGTGCCTCAGTTCTGCTGCTGCTAATTTTGTCACAGACAGAAGAATACCTGCTAAGGCAGTCAAACCAAAGACCGCCTTAAAATTCCACAATATAAAAAGAGAGCTTAATTCCAGTAACTCTTATATATAAACAAGTACAAAAATCATTAAATTCAATTAGGACACAATGTAATGATTTGGAAACCAAGGAGACAATTCCTCATAATTCTAAAAAGATTAGAACCATCCTTCTCCTAAAAATTTAAAAATAGCAGGAAAGAATTTTCTGAGACGGACAGATAAACCACCGGTCTCAAGAAAATTCCATAGCAACACAGACTGCAGAGAAACCTATTTCCCAAGTCTCACCAACAATCATTAGAACTACAAGTAACAGAATTAAAGTAAGATTCTCTCCTGGGCTGACGACTTAAGCCAGGCTGATATTAACAAGAACAATATGTGGTCAGTCAGAAAAAGTTCCCTGTGGCAAACAATAGCTCCTAAATTGCGTTTCCTTAGGAAATAAATCATGTATCATCAGTAAGACAAAAGGATTTTACTGCTTGTTTTATCTCTTAAGTGCTGCATATCATACTGCTTTTCTCAAAATCTACCTAGGTCTCAGAAGCAGCAACCCCTCCTCTCATCAGATTCAGAATTATACATCATCACATCTGGTTCATAACAGGCAACAGGAACTCCTCAACTCTGAATTAACAATCAATCTCCAGCACTGCCCAAAACAAAATGCACACTCTTTTCCCACTGATCTTAAGCCACTGTCTTAGACCATTTAACCTAACAGAAGTGGGGAAATGTCTTTAATATATACAACAATGTAAGAATATTTGTTTACCTGTGTTGAAGTTGTAAAAACAAGTTTCTCCGTTTACACTGAGGTATGACTCTTTGTGATCTGTCATGGCTCTGAGAGACAAATGTTATCCAGTGAAAAAGAAGAATATAATCTAAGGAGAAAATAGGTTACCCTGCAAAACTGCCACTCTGCATGCCTCTAAATGCTTGAATATTTGCAAGTTTGGAAGAAATATTTAGCTTGCCAACCAACCAGAGCTGTGGAACAAAACACTGGATATCCGATTCTTAGCATGTTATTGTAAATAAAATTTATTACTGTAAATAAATCACGATTCCTTCTTCTACTAAAAATGCAAATCTTTTTAACACTGAGATATCAGCAATTTTTGACAGATGAGCTACAGTGGACATGAACAAAATTATTACATATTTCCTCTCTCTCTAGTATGAGCATGTGCTTGTTAAAAGGTAGTCAAAAGTGATTCAATCCATGTATTGAATGTATAACATAATTTTAAAAATGAATCTAATGTATTTTTACAGAAATTCATTGTAAAAGTACCAGCCTAAATACAGATGCTACCCAAGTTTAAGAGAACTTTGAGAGAGCTGGGGCTGTTCAACCTAGAGAAGACAAGATTCCAGGGACACCTGATAATGGCCTTTCAGTAAATAGAGAGGGCTATAAGACAGAAGAGGACAGACTCTTCTGCAGGATTTGTTGACACAGGACAAAGGGAAATGGTTTCAAACTAGAAGTGGAAAGATTTAGATGGGATATAAGGAAAAAGTTTTTTTAATAAGGGTAATGAGGCACTGGCACAGGTTGCCCAGAGAGGTGGTGGATGCACTGTCCCTGGAGACACTCGAGGTCAGGCTGGATTGGCCTCTGAGCAACCTGATCTAGTTGTAGGTGTCCCTGTTCATTGAAGGGGAATTGAACTAGATGACCTTTAGGGGTCCCTTCCAGCTCAAATGATTCTGATAATTAATGTTTTCCGGATAAAAACAACCTAAAACAGGTATAAAGATCTATACGACTTCTGAAGAGTGAGTTTGTGGGGCAAGGGTGGAAAAGAGTGGATCAATAAATGTGTGCAGATATCTGCATGTATTTAGAAGTACATAGATGTGTAATACATGTATTATGCTCCATGGAATACAGCAATAACTAAAACAGCTACAGGATACAGGTACAGAAATGCAGATGAAAGTTCTAGCTTTGCTTTTAAAGATATAATCTACCTGCTCTTGACAAGCAAATGTTAACAGGTGCAGCATTTTGAGTACTTAAATCTGTGCTTTTGAGAACACAAATCTGTTTTTTCTGTAGATTTTGAAAGTCTTATCCATGTGTCCTGGTCTCTAGACAGATATGTTATGAAGGAATTGTACAAGCACAACAGAATCCAAATGATTGCACTGTATACAGCATGTATGTATTTTGGTTTCAGTAGTTTAAAACAGTAACAACAAAAGCAAAGAGCGTTGTTCCTTGCCTAACATAATACTTGGAAGAGGTTTAAAAAAATGTTGAAGTGATATTATTCAACTCTCAGATGTCTGGTTATATTGGACAAGAATGGGGTAAGTTAGTTTAATCAGGTTCATTTTAATTCCAGAATTACTACACATCAAGATAATTAAGAAGTGGATGTTTCAGTAAATACATTACAATCTCCTATCATTTACAAAAATTAAGCACCCAAATATCTAACTTCATATTATGCACAGACACATGTGCTTTAATGCTGCTCAGCCTCTTACATCTTTTATTCATACATTCTGCTGAATCTCACCAAACAGCATTAACTCATTGCTGTCCACATGCTGGGAAAAAGGGGGAGAGCACGTGAAACATTTTAAGCATATGAATATTTCTTCCTGCTCTCATCTTCTTGTTTCTCTTTGAAGCCAAACATAAAACATTCTAGCAGTTTTGAAGATAAACAAAGAAAACTGGTTTCCTAGCAACAGTAATTTCTACAAAGCTCTCTGAAGTTTCTCCTGGGTGTTTTCAAGGCTTTGCCCATTTACTAACATCTGAATAAAAGCACCCAAAGACAAACCTATGTTTCTTTTCAGAATTGAAGCTGTGGTAAAGCACGGGGTTCAAAGACCTCGTTGTCCTTCAAAAAAGCATAAATTTCCTTTCAAAACTGAAAAACAAACAGCCAGCATACATCCAGAAGGCACAAACAGCTTTGCTTCCTTGAAACATAGGTTTTGTCAATGATGGACTGTAAACTAAGAAGCTCCATTTCAAAACACAAAGCTGGCAGCAGGAATTGCTAAATAGTTCTCCTCATATATGAAATTGTGTTTTAAGTGTAATATTCCAGATGTATTGTTCTCATCTGACAAAAATAAAATAATGCTGACTGACTTGGACCGTCTGATGGCTGTTAAAATATCAGGTGAGAGAAGAAAACTGAATTAAATATTAATATTTGACCTGCCTGAGATGCTCTATGACCTTCTGAGAGTTATATACATGGGAGGATATAAAATTCTTATGATTAGAAAATAGTGCCACTGAGACAGAGCGGTACTCAAGATGGAGATTAATACAATTAAAGTAATAAAAAGTGGTAAGGTATTCTTCAACACATCTGTAGGCCGCTTTCTGTCACTAGGGTAAGAGAATGCTCCAGAGATGGCCACTTCATGATGCTGTTGCCTATGTTGCTGAAAAAAACTGTCAGTTGTAGATGCAGGTTAGGAAACCACAGTGACTGTTAATTTGCTATAGTGTATATTTTCTTACTGGAATTAAAGCAACATTTAGAATGGTGACATTACTTAGGAGAAGATATATCTTTCATTTCAATATTACTAATTGCAAAAGGGCTAAAAAGAATGGTGAAGAATAACATGCACAAAGAAATAACAGCTTGTACATCTGCTGTTTTAATCTGCCTTTTGACTATTTAATACAAAGGTAAATCAAACAAGTATGTAACTCACAGATAGAAGCTACTGCTTTTATCCTTACGCCATTTCCATTGGTTCTTCATGAGAAGTACTAACTGGTGAAAAGTCATCAGGGAGACAATGCATCCCTAAAATAAATTGCACAAGTAAGCAAATAAAGAGAGAAGAAGAAATCCAGACGTATGCTTCTGCTAGTACAAATTAGTCTTAAAATAGTTTAGAATTAAATGTGAAAGTCTGAAAGAATTAAATGATATATAAAAGAGTTGGAATAGGGCAGATGAACAAATAATAACTTTCTACCTTCATAATAAGCCCCACCAGATGTTTCTTCCTTTCTTTACTCTGCCAGTCTGGGTTTTCTTCAGCAGCCCCATTCCTTCCCAGAGGAGTGGGCAGTTCAGCTGCCTTCCCACTGGTGCAGTCCCACCAACAGGCTCTCATTCTCTGCCTCTTTCTCTAGCCCAGAGAGTTGAACTACGGCACATCCCTGCCCAGGGTTACACTTCTACAGCACACACTGTTTTCCAGGCTAGGGTGTTGATACTCACCATGCTAGAACAAAGGCTTGCCTGGCTGTGCTAGGAGTCAGCCAAAATGTTACTGCAGAGAAAAGAGTTTCCCTTTCCCTCTCATCTTCTTTGCCAGGTGTGTATGGAGAATGATAGAAAATAGATTTGGTCACTCCAACTCAAGAGCAAACTTTCAAAAAGAGTGGGGAAAAAGGAATAGATATTTCTTGTTGTCAAACTTATTTTTTCTTGTGAAATGGCACCATCCTTCTCTTTACGATGGTTTCCCAAAATCCCTCTGTAAATTTCATATTTCTTCAGAAAAGCACATCTACAAAGCACTTTATCTTATAAGACTTCCCTTTATAGCAGTGTACCTTTGCACATGGCAATAAAAACCATGTTCCAAACAGAATTTTTGTCCTGCTCAAAAGAAAACCAAAGAAATCTGTTTCTGAGAAAAACTGAAAACAATAACAATTAAAAAATCTTAGGGTACAGCTGCTATGAAGATATGTCTTCTAATCTAATTATAGAAGGCCATAATTCCTTAGTGATAAAAATTAAAAGGGCTTATCCAAAAGGATTATACTGGTTAGAAAGATTAGTCATTTTCCCTTTATTTTCTAAGAAAAAACAACTGCAATGGTATGCATTCTGGCCTATGTGGATCCACTGAAAATCTCTAAATTTATAAAACTGTATAAACACAGTAAAAAATACAATTAATAAACTGTATATTATTACAATTTTTATATTGTACACCAACGTCAGCAGCAGCAGTATCATACAATCTAACAGAAGAGAGATATCAAAGTAACACCATTCCTAAAATACAGCAGTCCCAACATCATCCAAAACCAATTTACTACACTACAGTAGTCAATTCTTTATATTCTTTATATCCCTTTATATCTTTATAACCCACAATGTTCAAGTGGGTTATAAATCAGATATATCTGTCTTAGCTTAGAATTCGCTACCAAAAAAAAAGTTTATGTTTCATTTATTCAGCATCAGAAAAGCAAAAAAAAAAAAAAAAAGAATCTTAATCACAGGAAAAAACAACAACAACAACAAAAAAAAACAGACAATGGGAAAAAGAAATGTGCAAAGGTATATGTCATGGTACAATTGCTTGTTGAGCATGATTTTTTCACCCCCTATCTCAAGGAAAGATATGACAAGGCCAGAAAAAAGAGCAGACAATTAACAAAACTATAAAATGATTTTCATACACCTGGAAAATAAGAATGTTCATCTTCCAGAACAAGTCACTAGAAGGAGTGTGTAAGAAAATGGCATACCATGAGTTTTCATATCAAGTTGGAAAGTCCAGCTCATTCCTCATGTCAAAAGTGGGGGTTATGGGAGCATCGCTTCAGCCCCTATCATCTGGGCCAGCTTGAAGCTTGAGAGGTTCTCCTGGATACTCAGATGAAATCCGTCAAAGACTGCTCGGTTCACCTCATAAGATCTGAGCATTCAAGAACATTTTTCACTGCACCCATCCATAAGATAGCTGTTAATTTTCTTCGACCTGCCCTACACTTTCCCTATATACCAGACTGCACCAATACAGAATTTTTAAATTACACTAGTTAGGAGTATTTTGGGGCATCCCAAGCTGTTTTCAATTAATTGTTGTCAGTTACAGAGACATTTAACCCAAATAAGTTCTACCAGAAGAAAATATTTGCCATCTGGCTATAGCTGCACACAATACCAAATCTGAAGCTTGATAAGGAAGAAGTGTTAGAGTATGCTGCTTAGCCATTCTCACTGTCAGCTCAACAGGAGGAATTGCTCATGGTTATGTCTTAGTAAGTTACTGCTCTACTTTTTTATATAAATCGATAGAATTAGTACTGTCCTGATCCAAGCAGAGTGCTATACAACTAGGATGTGGATGGCATTGCCATTGGCCATTGGCTGCTATACTAGTCTGGCTGCTTTTCTAGAAAATCACAGTCCCAAAAGCTTTATGTATTCACACTTCTTAGCATGTATTGTGCAGCAAAGAACAGTTTCTTGCTGACCAGCTAAACTGGCCATTGATGAGTCACAGAAATAACAAATGTTTACCTAAAATGAAAGGTCTTTGCTTTAAAAATTCATGATGCAAATGTGGCACAGTTATAACCTGTGTTCTGAGTCACTCTGCTGTGTTTTCTGTGGAACAGATGATGCAAATTCCCCACATTACAACTCATTGGCTCAGCTGCCGGCAAGAAAACAAACCCATCTTTGTTCAAACAGTACTAAGCAGTCCTGGCAAACTAACACCTGGCATAAGACGCTGCTGTGCAAAAAGCTGGCTGCCCATTTCACTGATCAAGTAGAAATTCAACATAAAATAAAGATAATTGCTTCTAGGATCTTCCAAAAAAAGAAAAAAGAGGATGGGCCAAAAGTTGCCTCCACTCCAGACCAGCATTTAATTTTATGTTGATTTTTTTTTTAAATAATTTATATTTGTAGGTATATTTCTTCCTTTTAAAAAAAAAAAAAAAAGTTTATTTATTTATTTAAAGAGCAATAGAAAAATAATAGATTGGTTTTTTTTTTTTTTAATGTGTAAATGTAATAGTACTTCAATAAAATAGATTCTTTGGGGAGGGAGGAGAATGAGCAAAAGTGTATATATATATATTTGAAAAAAGATTTCATATGGCCTTGGTTATCAGCATGGTAGCACATTCTTATATTGTATCTATCTGCTATGTGCCTAGGTTTTCTGTTTTTATGAAGGTGATTTGGCAATCACCGTTTACAGTTACACAACTAACTTTAAAATATTCCAGTGTCATTTTCATGAAATAAATATATAGAGTCATTTCTTAGAAACATCAGACTGTTTTCCTTCCTTATTATTGCAGCTCACTGATACTTACAAGAAAATGGAGCCTGGTTTAGTCAGCTGCTATACACACAAACAGTTAAATAGGAAACAGAGAGGATGTTTAAGAAAGGAAAGCCATACAATATCCTTATTTTACAGATAGTAAACTGTGTGATATTTATTGAAAGACTTGAGACTCAGTCTGTGTACAAGCAGTTAGCTGAATAAATTGAATCCAATAAAGGCCCAGACGGACAAAATATATTATGGTGTTCTGAAAGCAAGACTAGTGATTTAGAATTATATGCCTGGTGTTGTGCTGCTCTGTATATTTTACACTTGCAACTTGATTGCTTAAAGCATCATAATGCTATGTTTTTCAATATCTTTTTGAAGAACAGCAATCACTAATATTTTTAGAAAATTATATATCAGCCATATTGCTGTCTCTGAAGTCCCACACGTTGGCTGTGCTTCCTAAATGGAATTTTAAACTCAGAGGGATGCAAAGTGAGTGCTGATGTCTATTCTGCTAATCAGAAGAGTAGCTTCCATTCATTTAAACTCCTATGAAGCTGTGCCATATTTGAGTTGAAATAATATTTGCTTCTTTTGCAGACCTGTAACTGAAACTGTTCCTGCAACTACTGCTATACCAGCAGCAGTCTGACGTTGTAGCTAGAACACCATAGGAACCCTACTCTGTTCAACTCCATGCTTAGATCGGTACAGGTTTTCAGATTTTTTCTGTGTATTAATTAATATGTCAAGGAAAAGCAACACAAAGCTAGGAAAACAAACAAATAAACATAATGGTCCTCGAATAAGAAACATCATAAACTGTTAAAAACATGAAATATTAAGTAAAACAGCAAGAAGCTTAAATTATCCGCTACAAATTCTGAATTTACTATTTTGAGTGCCTTAGAAAGCAGGAAAAATGCTCCAGCATCTACATTCATGAAATACGTTTGCTGATAATAACTTCTGTTTATATTTACAGAAATAGCCAAAACTTTTAGGAAGTAAATACTAAAAAAAAGATGGGTTTGACATAAAGCTACATTATTTGGAGCCTACCTCCCAGCATACCTTATTCTTAAGCAATAAATGACATTTCAATGGAAAAACAAAACCAAACAATGTAAAAAAAAAAAAAAAGCTCTGGAAAAGTATTTGTCTTGCTGGAAAAGGTAGTCAGCGATAAAATATGTAGTTACGCATGGCTACATGTTTGTGACTTTTCTTTATGTATGGACATGTCCACTAGTATATCTACATATATATAATGAGGAATATTATCATTTATTTTCAGCAGTTATAGTTTGTTATCACTGAGTGGATAAAATGACCCTAACACTGATGAACAGACTGTCTTTCAGTAAGCCCCAGAAATTCTTACATCTGACATTTGGAACAAAGTGAATTGCATGACAGCCTACACATCACATATCCTTATAATAAAGATTTACTCAAATATTTATCAGAATGTGTCCTGTAGAAGCTGTGATTGATAAATCTGAAGGAACGGACTGACAGAATGATAGTGTAGGATGCACATTCCTGCCAGAGTATGAAATAAATGTTCATTGGCTGTAAGGTGGCCCAGACCCCCATGAATGTGATGAAGCATGAACATCAAAGCTGGGATAATGGATTCTAACCATTTACTATAACCCCCAGTTACTACATGACTACAGGGAAGACACTGTACTCAGCAGAAGTAAGTTGTGTAAGAACTGGGCTTCTTCCTGCACACTTTAGCAAAGCCATTATTGTGGGCAGAATTGTCACTGTTTTGACAAACTAAGCAATCAACAATTATTTTTAGATCATTTGCACCAAACTTTTTAAAAAATGAAGGGACTGTGTTCAGGTACTGAGTTAGAAAGCAGTGCTTTCTTTTGAGCCCTTTGAAGTTGGAAGAGTGCTTCTAAACAAAATATTGCTTCATCCTCTTCCTTTCTGCTAATATGTTACAAGTCTGAGTCTGACTCCTGTTTAACCAGTGATTTCAGTGGGCCTGTTTCTGCTTGTATGTCAATCCAGTTGGTAGTGGAATCCGATCACACAAGATACACACGCAACATGGAAATGAGGGCATAAATTTGGCTTCTGGCCTGTTAAAAAGCTCTATCATTCATTCAGCATAGATTTCTGATGGCATTTCAATGCATTGCCCACCTGCTTCTTACCATGTGAGTTACAAAACCAAAGCAAGTCATAATTTTTACATTAAAGTACTTGACATCCAGTTCTGCTCATTTACTCAGAACCACGCAGTATTTGTGTCAATCCTGCACAAGCAAACAATCTTTCAGTTTTCTAGGCTTCTCAGGAATTGTGCTACTATTCTGAACCCTTACAGAATGACGTTATAGACTGCATTCCCTTCTCTACTGTGATATGACACACATAAGCAATGAAGTTACTGAAGAGCCTTTAGCTCTTTACAGATGAATTGAAGTCTTCACATTAAACTCAACAGACATTGATTCTCCTTAATTTTTCTTTTCTGACACATTGTAATTTTGCTGAGAATGCACACCATCCATGCATTCCAGGCAAAATTACAAGTGTCAACAGTAACACGCAACAACAAATACATTCAAGCAATGTCTTCACTGATTTGAAAGCTAATAAATTAGAAAAGAAAAGAAAAGAAAAGAAAAGAAAAGAAAAGAAAAGAAAAGAAAAGAAAAGAAAAGAAAAGAAAAGAAAAGAAAAGAAAAGAAAAGAAAAAAATTAAGAAACAAAGTCAATATTCTACTTATTTCTATTCTTGGTGAGTAGCATATTGAATATATCTTTTGGTGAAATATTTTGACAATTTATCACTTGCCTTTTTACTTCAAAATTGAAAGAAAAAAAAATGTATTGACCTGCTGTGGTACAAAATTATTACTTTTTTTTTTTTTTACATGGGAAATACCACATTTTTAAAGCAGAAGAGATAGAATAACCGTAAGTTGCTTTTTTTTTTTTTCCCCCCCCACCACTTTAGGCAGGTACATTGTAGTTTCCTTCAAAGTTGTCATTATATTGCCTGTTATTCCCTTGAAAGAAACTGTACTCTATGTAACATTCATTAGGGATAACAAATCTTCACAGCAGCCACAAAGGCTGCAGTATCACCAGATTGCTTTAAATTCCATAGCTTCCTTCTCCATTTCTGCTGAATTCAGTTGTGTTCTAATCTCCATTTAGAATGCAATATCTCCAGTTAATTCAGATATTGCAGTGCTGAAGGAAATATGTACTCTTTATAAGTGCTGAATAAAGTACCCTTTCTTTTATTGATCAAATGGTTGTTGCTCACTCTCTGTGTGATGGTTTTCCACTTTCTGTTAGTGGCATACCCACATACAATTCCAAAGGCATTGGTTTAAACAGGATATTTTACTTACAACCTCCTCTCCTTCCCAACCCCCCGAATCTGCTTTTCACAAACATTCAGAGCTTCCTCTGCTTGTTAAGACATCACTGTATGCTTCTTTCACAGTTTCCTAACCATCTGATGCACTATACTCTATGGAGAAAACAAATCCCTTCATACATCAGGTGAGGCGCAGTTGACAAACTATACTGAAAATGATGTAGAAAGTGAACTAGTAAAGTATATTTATTGAGTTTTCTGTTTTTTTTTTTTCTCTCTCTCCTTCACATGTTTCTTTTAACAATGCAGCATGAGAACAGTCAAAAATTGTTCAGCAGAAAGGCCACTGCACAGAGGCACAGACCTTCACCCTGTTCGTGGCTAGGCCACTGGCCTTCCACGAGTCCCTTCTATTTTCTGTTTTACTCACTTCACTCAGTGCTTTTGCACATCGCTTCTGCTTAGCACATAAATAAGAACACCCAGAGTGTCATTTGCTGTTTATTTACTCAAACACTAGCAAAGTCCCCACCCACTGAGGAACTCCAGAAACTAAAGAAAAAAGTCATTTAAAAAATCACATTTTTTTTATCCCCTTGTCAATCACCTCATATCAGTTCCATTACTGATTTTGTTATTTATTTCTCCTCTTACTTTTCCTGTCACTGTGTATTTTCTGACATTATTTGCAGTTTAGCTTTTTTAAAGTAAAGAATACCAGGAAAGAAGTAGGAAGGAACACAAGTTGCAGCCCAAAATCATAGAATCATAGAATCATAGGGGTTGGAAGGCACCTCCAGAGATCATCGAGTCCAACCCCCCTGCCAAAGTCCAACCCCCCTGCCAAAGCAGGTTCCCTACACTAGGTCGCACAGGTGGGCATTCAGGCAGGTCTTGAATATCTCCAGAGAAGGAAACTCCACAACCTCCCTGGGCAGCCTGTTCCAGTGCTCCATCACCCTCACCATAAAGAAGTTCTTGCGCACATTTGTGCGGAACTTCCTATGCTCCAAAATGTGCTCCAAAAATGTGGTGATCTGCACCCCTCTGATCTTTCAAATGGTGTCTTTGCTGCATTAACTGCTGCTGGAGTGCTGTGCAATATTTCTGCCGCTTCTGAAACCAGACATACTACCATAGATTGTCCCAACTGGAAAAGTTCATTGACTTGTTTTTACAGAAGTTATGAGACACAGATATTCATAATGTGCCTTCTTTTAACATTGTCCTTTCTATTTTTATCACTGTTCATTGGACTTGCTACTTTTTGATCTCTAGAAGAAGAAAAACTTCAAAAATGAAAAGAAATTTATATCTAGAAGAACATCTGAAATGTTAAAAGTCAGAGCAGGTTATATTTTGCAAAATATAATAAAACAAACTGTAGAGACAATAAACATGATTCTTTATAATGCTTGTCTAAAAATCATCCCATCAGTATCACTACATATCTAAAAGGTTTAATTATATCACAAACAAACTTGTATTACAGAAAGAAGAGGTTTAGATTTCACTGAATACTATCATACTTCTAAATAGTATGATTTTTGTTGTTGCTTTTCACTTCTATTTACCAATTAAACTGGTAGAACTATCAAGAGGCCAAGTCTTATTTTAAGAATTCTATAAATCTTCTTGCGTATTCTTCAATTGTCTTCAAATCCAGAAATTTTCTTTTTCATCATACATCCTCAATTTTGTTATAATGCTGACTAACATCATCTCATCATTTGGCATGTTAAAATAAAAATGTCCTGAATGTGTATACAAGTAAGATCATGTGGGAAAAGTCTAAAATGCCAGTAAACATTTTTTTTTTAAATTTTAAGAATTCAGATTTGAAGTAGTATCAGGATGCAAAAGCAGATCATAAGACTTTCATTAACTTGTATTTTCTTCAGAGAGATGGAGGATTATGCAGGAGTGTCCAATCTTCTATCTTGTCTGTGTGAGTGAAGAGGAATTGTCTGGGGCCTCATATAAAATACATAATGCTGTTAATGAATGTAAGTATCAAAACTTAAGAATTATTTATACTTTTTTTAATTAAAACATAAAAAATACTGAAACAGAAACATGAAAGTAGGGGGTTGGACATGTATAATCTACAGCTTTGAGTATGGGACTACAATGTAAGACCTTGAACTGATGCAAATGATTAGCATTCATATTTTTCAGAGGATAAAAATTCACATTAACTACACAGGCGCTTACATATACTGAATATCATTAGAGATTAGCATAATATTTCTATTAGTGACACTAGCTTATCTAGCTGAGTTACGCAGTGTAGATGAGCACAAAGTACTGGGATGGCGAGAATGAGCTTTAAGTGTTTTTAGAATGGGTTAAGGAATGATGACTTCCAGGAAAACTATTTTTACCTTAACTACTGTATTGTCAGTAAAAAATATCTGTACTTACATAAATGATAACCCTCCCTTCTATATTCCAGGCATTTGTCCCTTTCTACTCACTACAGATTCTTTACCAAATGGAATGTAAGAAACTAAAATTCTGCACTGGAATCAATGAAAACTGAAGTTGATGCCTCTTAGAATACTTGATGGTTGAAAATAGCACTCGTGTACATCAATTAAACCTTTTTTTTTTAAGCTATGTAACTCTCAAATAATAAATATAATAGTTTACAATATATGTAGTTTATAGTAGTTTATAATAGTTTATGTTATTACTATTGCAATTTGCAATTGCTACTGCAACTGATAAATTGGGGAAAAAAAATCCTTTGTTAAATGCTGTTATTAATTATTTATCTATGATTCCCATGGTTATGTATTGGTTTTCTTCAATCCAAGCAATTTCAATCCAGGGTGCCTGTGCTCTACGTGTTTACACAAACATATGAATGCTATATTGCAGATTAAATTTACACAGTAGATCACACAAGACTACTGCTGCTGTTTTTTTCCCAGTGGAGAGATGCTGTGATTTTGGTAGAAAGCACAAAGCACAGTGACAACATTTCATTTGCGCGCAATGGGGTTTCCATTGGAAAGTTGTTTCCACAGAGAACACCTGGTGTTGCTTGTATATTTTTAAATAAAGCTACCAGGCCTAAAATTCTGACCTTGAATCAGCCATCATTTCTATTACAAAAGCACATTAATGTGAGAAAGCCTGAGATTGATGAGTTCAGTAGAGGAGAGGGAAAACGAAACAGAGCAAACCAATGAGCCAGGCACAAATTGATCTGTCTTTAAAAAATGGCTCTCTGTTGAAAAAACCTTTTTGATCTCTGAATCAACTTTGCTCTAAATCAAATAGAGAAAAACCTAGGAGCTTTATACTGTTTTGTACCCCTAGCTGAAAACAGCTGAAACAGAATGGCGAGCAGTGTCACGTGTTAAAATCCTGACAGTAATTATTACTCTATTTGGGTAAGTTATAATTTATGCATAGAACTATTTCAATACAGGTATATTTTTCAAATAAAGTTACTAATTCATAGTTGGAACACAGGAACACTTTCTGCACAACAGGAAAGCAGTCTGTCATCAAAGCAATTCTTTCAATACCACTGCTTTAAATGTCTCAACTGGCAAAACATGAGTGTCTACCACCATCCTGTATCTCATCATCATAGCAACAGGGGTTCCTACCATGACAACAGACTCTTTGATGTTTTTGTTTGAACGTTCTTTCCCCTACAGTTTTCTCAGATATTTTTACTGAATAATTTTCCATAAAATTACTACTGTCTTCTGAGGACTCATTACTCTTCTATCTAATATATCTGAAACCTGCATACATTTACAAATCCTTATTATCTAGTCCAAACCTTAGCTAAGTTAAGGCTCTAAGATCTCAGCCTTACCCCTGTTGAAATACAAATATTCTGTTGAAAAATTTGGACAAAAACATAGCAAAAAAATAAAATAATAAAATAAGTAAGAATTGATATTTCCTCTGGACCCTAATATATGTATAAACAAAATTTTAAAATTTGATAAATAAAAACATTCAAGTGATACTTTTTGTTCCTGTAAACATATTTCTGTATTTTGCATTCCAAGTGTAAATTTTAAGTGCCCCATGGCTATAGCTTTGCCACTTTCTTCCTGATTTTTTTTCATTTTTGTTAATTATTACAAGTTAAACTAGAAAAGTGAGATTTGTCACACGTAAGAATAATTAGTTCTTGCAAAAAATTTTCCTCCAAAAAACATATAACAGTGCTGTATATTGAAAGCACAGATATTCTTTAGTATAATGCTAAAACCATGTCACTGTTATGATAGCATTTTTACATTCAAGAGGAAGGAGCAATAGCATATCTCAATTCTACCAATGCTAAGGAAATTGTGTTACTGCAAGTAACAAAAACATTACTTATATTTTTCTTTTCACAGTAACATTTATTTTTCACTTAGCCAAAGTAATCCTGATTGAAGTTCATAAAATGGCTAAGAAATAGCCATTGAATATATGTATGTTGTTTTAACCAGAAAAAAAGAAGCCTTATATTTAAAACTCAGTGCGTTGTTTGGATGTTCTCCTAATTATTGTATTGGAAGTCAGACCACAAAATGTGAGGATCATTCAATCCTGCAAATGGAAGTCTATATAATTCATGAAAGAACATGAGCTGACATAAGAAAAACAACAGCTCAAGAGCATTCATACCAGAGCAATTAGATCAGAAATGTCTGTGCTATCAGAACAAAAAGGCAACTTTACACTACGTTCATTTTTTTTTAATAGGAGCTGTACATAGTTTTCCATAGGAAGAAAATTTGAAATGTCATAATTTTTCATAGAATCAAAATACTTAGTAGAGAAGTATTACAGTGTCTCCAAATAAATTCCTGTTCTTCCACACATCCCAGCTGGGGGCTTTGAGCACAGATCACTGCAGGTCAATGTGTTGCTAATGTTCCTTTTCAAAACAAACATGCCCAAGGTGTATGCCCAAGAAATGTATACATATCTGTTTTTCACTCCATTATTATCTGCTTTGCAAGCCTCAACAGTGATCTTCACATAATCCTTTGGAGAACACTAACACCCAGAAAGAGCTAACAATTGTGAACCTCTGAATAGGTACCTTCCTGAGTCATGGAACAGTGTACCATACACTCTGAAACATGCTGATGCCTTACTTATTGCCATTTTCTACGTGCTTCAGTGATTCAACATCCAGCATGAATCCCTATCCTATAAACCTATCATTCCCAAGCACTGTATATTGGAATTTTTCTAATCGGCAAGATTTCAAAAAGTAAATTTTAAATATTGTAGCACCTAAGTCACATTACGACCCATTCAAAATCCATCAAATAGCCTAAGCTTCTTTGCAAGTCTTTAGAATCATAGAATCATAAATATCTTGATCTAGAGAACTCAACTAAAAGCAGCCAGGTCTTAGAGTTTTAACTTATTGTACCAAAAAATAATTTTAATAACCTCTATTATATTTCTTAATCTTCACATATTGGGAAAATTGATACAGCTGTAAAAAAAAAATGCCTTTATTACATCCTCATGTTTACAAGGAATGCAAGTCTCTGCTTTCAAGAACTGTGTACAATATAGAAAAAAAGTTATTTTTCCAAGTGCAGGATTTCTTCTAGAAGGGCTAAGTAAGATTCAAGACTTTGTGAAAATAATGATTTTAAACTCCTAATCATTTCTAGAATTTCACTGAATTCCACATTTTTTCTTAGAATGCTTTATTTATTTATCAGCTTTTCTCACATAAACATATGTTTCACCTCATCCCAAATAGTTTTTAATCTGGCCATGAATGCTTTTCAGAAGGCTGATACTGCTGAAGTACTGGTATAAAGAACTTGTGTGTCTAAATTATTTATGTTCCAAAGTGACTAGAGAAATCTTTTTTTAAATATTCCAATGTATTTTTGAATATACAATAAGTAATTGTTTATGTTTTTATTGTAGATGGGTTTATGAAATAGGAAATTAGCTATGTTTTCTTTTCTTTTGATGTTTGTTTTTTTACAGCCCTAATGGCATTTACCTCATCAGACCCACAATGACATCTTGTGGCTACTTTGGACCAATTTTTCAGTAAAAAATTTTTGAGTAGTAAAATTTTCCACTGACTTCCCCAGAAGACTTGGTTGCATAAAAAAGTTGAACTTGGCAACGAGTCTGTATAAGCCATCCACCTACAACAGCAAGTCTTTCTGTCTCATGAGCAACCATTACAGCTCTTCCATTTTTCTGATTAGTGGAAGACCAACTACTTAACTTTTCACATAAGTCATCTCCTGTGAAAGTGGCACTCTACCAAGTGAGATATGACAGAAAGACTTAATACTTTCAAAAGCTGATACAGTTAAAGTCTGCAGCATTTTAAAAGGAGCTGTAGATAAAGGAAAGCTGAACATGAGTGATTTACGAATTCAGGCCCAAAATAACCTTTTACAAAATTTTTGGAAATTCTTGCTCCATTTTGTTCTCACTGTCGTTTGGGATGGATAGCTGCTATGAAGTTTGGTTGTATTATTTTGTTTTCTGTCAGCCCTCAGATATTTTTATTAGGTACACATTTTCATTATTTTTTCTTTCTGCATATATGAAGCACAATAAATATGCTGGGTTATGTTTTAATCCAGAAGTATATCATGAATGTTAACGACTTCTCTGAAATTTTTCACTGACTCCTCAGAGGTGTTTTTTTTTTTTTTCTCCACTTCTTTTTCTGCAGTGACTTCTAACTGAAAGTGAACAATTTCAGTGATAGTTGTATTTTTGTTTCCTCAGAATTTAGCTAATAATTCAGTGTCCATGTCCTTGCATTTAACTTAGGTTTCTCAGTTTACTCTATTTCTGCTAAAATTTGGTAGTTCATAGGTCAAGCAATGAGAAGTCACACACAGGTCTTTTTACACTAGGTTACAACTACAGCATTTCTTATTTATTTATGTAAACTGGCATCCAAAACAGAATGAATGTAGAGCAACGTTTGTCTAACTCTACAGTGGGAGACGCTTTAGATATCTGCTGACACTCTTCATTAAAGTACTTGAAATTCTACTATTGCATATGCCAGAAGGTGCCACTCTCTTGGCAGAGGTAGGAATCCATTGCCTGAAGCACTCTGAAATTCAGGAAGTGAACAGCGCTGCACCTTGGTTCCCTAAGGAAACTGATTTAATATGCATTCTTAGCACGCTGACATACAGCAAAGAATTCATTTCAAATTGTCTGATTAGGCAGAAAAAAGCCACCTTTTGCAGAACAGCCTAATGCAGGTTTTTCAAATCAGCCACATGCAGCTAGCCTCTAGACATACACAAACGGGCACAAGATCAGACAGGTCTTGGCAGTAACTGAACGCAGGTTGTTTTGGTTTGCTGCACAATAGGTTGTTACTGGCAGTGAACTAGCAGGTAACACCAATCAGCTCATTGGAAGCTACTAGCATTCCCTCCCAAAGGAAGGTCATAAGGTCTAACAAAACATTGTAGGCAGTCCTGGACTTGAGACCCCCTCAGGACACTGGGACAGGACCAAGGGAGCCAGTACCGTGTTGGTGAGGTGGTAAATACTGGAAGTGAGATTTAGATGAAGGAATGATTTGGGATCCCAGTGCAGCCATGAATAGTAGTAGTGAGGAAGCGGGAAAGAGCATGGAACTGGATTAATGTTGTTGCTGAAGAGAAGGACTAGCAGCATATTTAAAAGAAAAAAGAAGGGGATAAGACGTGGATGAATTCTTCATTTTGAGTTTGAAAACTTCATTTTCAAGTTTGTTCTGAGCAGTGGGACTTCACAGTCTCACTGCCTTTTCTTCTGATAAGAGAACATGTGCCAAATCTAATGTATACAGAGGGAAAACAAGGTAAGTTCACAAATTCTTATTTGGACTTCTCTTTATCTTAACCTAAAAATCAAGCCATTGGATCTCCTGCTGTAAGAACAGAAAAAGTGAAATTTACCTTAGGTTAATCTTGCTCACTTGCAATTGTGCTCCAAAATGTCCTTCAATGAAGGAACAAATTCATAGCATAAATGCGTAACTGTGCTGTGGTGTGTTGAAAGTCTGAGTTAACGCTCCACACTGCCTTAGGAGCTATATCATGGATGCTTCTATACAGGAGAAGAAAATCATACTCTTGTTCTTGATAAGGACAAACAACAACAACAGCAACAAACTTTTATAAATAAGTAATTTATGCAGAATATTAAATTCTAAACTCTAAGTGAAATACTGTATGTATGCTCCATTTTTCTTAGAACGTTTTATATTTCATTTCAACCATGCCTTCATTTGCTCTCCTGAAAGCAATAAAAAAAAAACCTTGGAAACTGCTTTAAGCTACTTTTAACAGAATATCACAAAACATGCTTCTTAGAGGGATTTGACTACTTCCTATTTAATTGATGGGACAGTTTATGTTGCCACCACAGAACCACATCTACATCTTATATTCTAATATCTTGATATGTTTGATATCATAATCTAAAGTGAACCTTTAAGAGTAAAGGTTGAATAACGATTCATGAGACTTGATTGCTTTTGTAAATTGTCCTGTGGTGCGCGAACTATCACTATTATTACTTTCTTGTTTACAACTAAATTGCACTTGTCTGTTGTATCAAAATTAATGAACCAATAGTGTTAAAGGAAATGCTAAGAGCTAATAAAAGTATTAAGTAATGCATGCAATTAAATAGTTTTAATGAATGTTTTTATGTCTGTAAGAGATTATTCTTTTATGCCATTGCCTCAAAGCTTGCTGAGGAACAAGTCCAAGCAAGTCCTAGCCAAGGGTTGAGAAATCCTTTGTCTGGAGGACACAGAAGGACAAGGCCTGGGCAAGGGCTGTAAAATCCTTTGTCTGAGGGACACAGATGGAGAAGGCCAGGGGCAACCAGAGAGAGATAAGCCGCAGATTAATGGCTGGGAAGCAGTCTTTTGTGTGGGCTTATCTTGAGGGAGATAGCCATCTCAGGGGGTGCTGCACATGACTCTTACCCAAGTGCCCAGGAATGCCACATTGGGCAGAAGAAGGATAAAAAAGGGACAAACAACCATGAGATTAGGTTTTCTGACAACAGATTTCTCACAACCTGAGACCTGCATGCTGAAGAGGAAGGTGTCTGCCATCAAATCCCTCACTACGGAATGCCTGCATGCTGACGGACTCTCTTGGGCCTGCTACCGGAGACCTGCTGCTTCCTCCCAGACTTACCCTTTGGCTTCTTCCTGGACCTACTCGGTACCTGCACCTTCTTGTTGCCTAAGACCAGCCACGCTGCTGCTCTCTGCCTGCACTTTTGCCTTGGACCATTGGAACGGTGTGCAACGGGACCGTTGTAGGATCCTGGTGGTGACTATCCCCACTTTGCGCAATTCTTGCCTCTTTCCTATCTTTTCTGTCACCCGCCTTCCCTTCCCCATCACCTTAATTCGTAATACTGTCCGTCCTCCCCTTCCCCATCTCCCTGAGTAAGATTTGTAATAAACTGGTCAGACCAACATTTGAACTGTTGTTCCTTAATCTCATGCCGGCTATACATATATCAAAGAACCTCCTCTCCCTCCTATAAATTGGAACGAGACAGTGTCTTACTGATAATAAAAGTACTCTGCCACCTACAATCAACCTCCGTTAAGAGCATAAATTGCTGAGATTGTATAAGAATGCACCTTTTTGCTATTAAAAAATATATACTATTAGTAATATATTATTATTTTGGTAATTTTGGTATTAAAGCATTAAAAGTCCCACAGGTGAAAAATCTAACAGATTCTCAACAGAGAGTATTGGGTCCTGATATAACTTGACACATTTATGTAGAAATAGTTGAGACTGAATATTTCTGTGCTTAGTTTGCAGGCAAGAAAATTTATGCAAGCCTCTTCTTTATTTGATTGAGGCACATGTCTCTTCAGCTTAAGTCACTGTATTTCTTCCATTTCCAGATGGTTTGTAATACAGTGCACAGTTAAATCAATATGATTGATTAGAGCTCTGGTCCTGATGCTATGAGTTTTCTACTTCATTTATAATTATATGTAGCTCTTGATAATGACAATGCTTATCTTCCACTTTAATAAATAAAAATCTCTTTCAAACAAGCAAGTGGAGTCGCTCTGAAATCTTTTTGTGTCCCTTCTGAAATAAGAGTACTACCCAAATATTAGGCCTAAGCACAGCCCTGTAGTAAAAGAACTCATTAATACCACAAATATTTTAAAGAAATCATATATCTAGTTCATAATTTCCTTAGTTATGATTTACAAGTATTATTATTTTGAATTTAATTTTCTCTCATATTATTCTGCAAAGGCCATTCTTATTTGTATTCAGCATTACAAGATGAACTTTTGTGTATGTAAAGCAACAGATTTTTCCATAATTAGAAAACTGAAATGTTAAAGCATAATTCCAGGGTAACAAATTTTAGACAAACAAAGCATAAGATCAGATCTAAATCAAAGAAAGTGAAAAATATTGAACCAAACTCTCAGAAACTGAGCTTAATAATCTGTAGGATTAGACTATTAAAGCTATTATATCTGTATGTCTGTATTATATCATACATCACTGTGAAAACATACTGTGTTTCATGAATATTTTATTTGAATCCTTGAATTATACAATGAAATATCTATACCATAACCTTTGTAAAGGAGTACAAACTATGTCCTGTACAAACTATGTTATGAAACATTATTTCATCACCACCTTGTGGAAATCTTCTGCATACACTACATTTTTGTATAAAAATGAATTTCTTGATGTGATCCAAATCATTCCAGTAATGTAGCTGTAGTACTCAATGTATTCACAGATCCTCTTAAATTTGTCTTTTCATGTACTTTACAGCTCCAAAAGTAGGTTCTCTGTTAGACAGGCCTGAAACTGTCTATGAGAGTCACCAGAAGGGATGAGAGATGAGGAGGTGAAACGCCAGTATTGGAACAGCTCAAAATTAAGACTCAGGTTTTTGTCCCAGAGATCATTGAATGCAAAGTTGAATATGCAACAAAACTACAATGTGCTCAACTGTGCTGAACTGATATTGTGGGATCTTCTAGAATACCACTATATTTCTGAGCACTAATCCTATCCAGCCTCAAAAAAATTCACTGAAGCACTGAAGAGTTCATTTCAGCAGAAAGAGATTAGGAGCACAGATAAATGATTAAAAAACCAATCTTACCTTGCTCTAGAGGTGAGAGTCCAGCTATGTAAAACTGAAGTGACAGCTGCCCTGTGAAATCCTCCTCTCCAGCTGCACTTCTGGTTCCCGGAACATATTTTCCTCTGCCATTTAATGGTATGGAAGGGAAGGTAGAAAAGCAGACCTAGAGTGATCACTGGGACCACTGCATTTGCATCTTTACTGCCGTTAAAGAAAAACAAACAAAACTTATTTTTGAAACACTGTTAAGTTCTATTTTAATGCTTTCATATTAGAAGGTTGTTACAGAAATAATTTGTATTAACAGTTCAGAGTCTCTTTTAATTTCCATCTTAAAAAATTATGGTTTACTTAGCTATTTATACTTTTTTTTTCCCTCTCCCTCTTTTTTTTCTTTTCTTTTGTTTTTTTTCCTTTTAGTGCTGCCTCTTAGGTTAAGCAACTATTTCTCCATCCCAGGTGTTCAGCATACAGTTCTCTTATATCCCCTCAGCTTTTCCTTTGCTTGACTGAATATGTCAGTCTTTTCCTGTCCTATTCTTCATTTACCTGGTCATCTATGAAGTGTTTCTATGCATTTTTTTTCTGCAATCATCTCCTTTTCTTTAAACTGTATACAGTGTTTTAGCTAAGACCTTACCAGTCCCTTCTAATATTACTGTTCCCAGGTAAAAAAATTAAAATATTTATTCTTGCTTATCATAACTACACCACAGTTCTTCAGAAACTGCCTACCCTGCCTGTGTGTGATATGTCCAGGAGAGATTTTTTTTTTCTTGAATTCTTATATTTCCCCTAGTTCTACCTAATATTTGTAGTAAATATATTATTGTTTATTTTCAAGTCTACACAAGAAAATTACTTTTGCTAGGCATGTAAATAAAAAACAAAAAAAAACCTGATACAGTAGTCAATATATTTTTAATAGCTGTATTTATGTATATATGTAGGGATATTTAATAAAAAAAATGCACATTGAATTTAGAGAGAGTCAGATATTTTATTTCCTATATATTGCCACCCAGGAGAGATAGAGCTTGCTGGAGTATCAGGTGTGCAGGCACATTTTGGACAGAAACCTGAATGGACCTCTGGCTGATATTCTAGCATCAAACCCAGTAAATCCTTTCTCACAAGTGTCTGCACAAGTAGAAAGACAGTACAGTTAGCATATAATTGCAATTTTTACATCACTATTAAATCAGTCAGAGGACAGGGATTTAAATACTCTTCTACTTCTGAAAACAAAATGTCCTGTACTTGTTAAAAACGATATACTTTCTCCTTGTTTAAAGACTGCTTAGAAAGTACAATATTATAACACAGATATGGATCTGTAACTATATGAGCTTCTCTGTGTGACAACAGCAGATGGCAGCACGGGATCTGTTTTTAGCCTTCAACAAAGAACAGCGGTTCCAAAGCACCAGTGCTGTAGGAGACCAACTAATTACTTCCATTGGAGTTGCATCTTTCACGAAAACAAAACATCTTTCTTCAAAAGCAAAATGTTATCTGAGAAAATATTCCCCCTAAATTTTCGATTGAAACTGAAAAGTTTTGGCTTCGATTAGTCCCACCTAACCCCAAAGCTACATGGCATGTTTCATTTCAAACTGATTTTTTGATTTTTACAAATTCTAAAACACCAAATTCATTCCCTTAGATTAGATCTTTGGGGAAGTGGCAATGGGCATCTCCTCCTTTAGTCTCTTCAGCTAAGCTCCCAGAGGCTCCAAATGCTGTTCAAATCTCCGCATCGCAGGTCAAGCAGCCCTGTCAGCCAAGATTGAATTACACCATGGCTTTCTAGCTACCGTTTCTCTCTGCCTGTTTCAGTATTCCCACAACTAAACTGAGAGTCATTAAAGAATAGACCAGAAACACCTGTAAGATGCTAAGCGAGTTTTCATAATTTTTTTTGCTATCATACAGCACCCTTCTGTGCTTATTGCTAGACAACTATAGGATAAAAAAAGGTGTAATTTTGTAGAAAGAAAGAAGCAACAGACAGAAGGAAGGTAGGAGATGAGACTAGCCAATATGAGAGGCTGTGGGCACATTACTGCCTAGAGCATGAGTGTCTAACCTTCTGGCTTGCCTGGGCCACAGTGAGTGAAGAGGAATTGTCTTGAGCCGCATTTAAGTATATAATATGGTTAATGTTTATAAGTAACTTGATTTATTTTTTAAGACATTATAAAAGGAGAGCAACAAAAACATAAATGACTTGATCTCATTGCCCAAATCATAAATTCTTTTCAACATTTTACTCTGAATTAGCCACCTTTAGGTTGAAATAGTATTATCATCCGTCACTCACCACATAAATTCTACTGGGTGTGTGTGGTGGGCAGGAGAGGTACAGTTAGAACTGCACTGTGCCCACTCCTCCACAGCATTCCATTCCTGCCTATGTAGTCCGCACTTGAGCTATGTCTACTCATTAAACTCATGAAAAGTATTGCTAAAAATCAAAGAAAAATGTTAAAAGTTTACAACTTTGTGGGGCTGCTTTACTAGCAGTCCAGGGCTGCATGCCTGGTCTAGAGGTAGTCAGAGAACCCTCCTCCTTGAATGAAAATTTCCACAGACAAGGAACATACAAGACAATTCTTATCACCCCAAACAATTAACAAAAGACAAAACAGAGTAAGATTAGGACAACTAGGATGATTAGGTAAGAAAACAAGCAGATATTGAAGGAGAACTACTGCTGTTGCCTTGGCCTTTACTTTGTAGCAAAAAGATTCCTCAGGTGAAGCTGGAAGATTTTGGCACTGGCCAAAAGCAGCAGCGTTAGCTCCAGCTGAAAGCTGGAGAATCTGTATGTTTCCTGAGAGAACAGTTATCCTTACTTTTCTCCTGGTTGAGTAGCACTGTAGACAAATTCATTTTCCATAAACAATATATCTTGCCAGCAGTCTGAATGTATCACACCTTCTGAACCTGAAAGCAGGCATTTGCACAGTGCTTAGTTTCCTTGATTCTGTTGGACTTAACTTTTTCATTACTATTGCTATTTTTTGTTATCAGCAAGGAGTCTCAAGCTAATCACACAGGCTATACAGCCTTTAGTGTTCAGCGGTGCATGAGTAAGAGTTAGAAATATGAACACTCAGCCTCTGTCAAGTAAGATATTTTCCATTTCTAAAGCCATAGGGCAGAAATGCAAGCTACAGGAGACTTGTCAAACAAGACTATAAAGTAAATTTACATCTTCATTGAAATAAATTATGTCTTATCTCAAGTGATGCTTATGGCTAAAAATGAGCTCTTTATTTCTTATTTCAAGGCCTGCATTTGTAAATTGTTTACTGGTCCTGTCTTTCTGGACTCACACCTGAGATCTGCAAAGAATGCTGAACAGTTCTACGTGTCTCATCCAAACATCTGTTCACATAGTGTCCTGGTTTTATAAATTTTGGTTGTTGGTACTCCACATCATAACATCATGTAGTGCACTGGGAGTTAAAGAGTTAATGCTCCAGTTCTGGGCACCTGTCTAGAAGAGAAGAAGAACTACATACCCCAGAAGACTGCTTGCTGTTCTGTTATCATTCCTGCTCAGGAGGAATACATATAAGGCCTTGGTAGGTCATCTGACGTCCCTCTTTTTGATCGTCAGGCTCTCTTGCTGCTGCTTGTCCCAACTGCACGCCATTAGTGTAAGCCTTCAGCTCTTTTGGACACTCTCTCATTATATTTGATTTATTAGCTTCAATTCTAATTATACTGTATTATAGTGTGTTATCTTTCATTCTGATACCATATTTAGTAAATTAGTTTGTTTCTCCTCAGATTGTTGCTGCTGTTTTTGATTGTTTGGGGTCCCCTGTTTCCCTTTCCTGGAGGCGTGGATCTGCGGATCCCTCCACCCAGCTAGTCATAGAACCAGGCCGAATCAGCCCGTAAACCACTGACACATAGGTTTTTCCCCCTCTTTCCCACTCACTCACACCTGCCCTCCAGCCTCCTGTCAGACAGCAATTAGCACCCCTGTGGCTGGGTTTCTACTCTGTCCTTTATTCTGGACATGACCTGTCCCTGCTCTGTGTTCACTCTCATGGCTTCCTGCTGCACTGCATCAACTTCTGATTCATCACCATCCCCTTAAGGCCCTTAGTTTTTTCACCCTGTCACTCTTCATTTTGTCTTGTCTCTCCACATTCTCTTTACCACACTAGCAATACCCATTCAACCATTTTTCCATCAGTTGCTTTACACATCCATACAGTTCTTTCCCTTCACCAATGAATAACAGTGCTGTCCACCAGCTCCTCTCCCAAGATCAGCTCTGACACAGGCCTACACAAATGAGCAAAATATCAACAGTACATGCAGACGTACATGTGGTTATGTGACAGCTAAGGAGACTCTGTCACCATCACAATTATTAACACATGGAAAGTGTAATGAGCCAAATAAAATGCTTGATAAATATATTTTAAAACTGAGCATTGACGGTCTCTTTACCTGCATTTAAGCTGAGCTCCAGGCCTCTCCCCAGAATGCAGATGCTGCCAGAATTAACATCAAGGGCAGAACAGGAAGGTATTTCACACGTTTTTGATGATAGTGAAGTCAGGCTTTGGCAACTAGCTCACTTTTAAATTCTGCCAACATTTTCACTTTAACTAGAAATTTAACTGGAGATATTTTGCCTTCTAATTTGCTCAGTCCCATATTTTGGTGCCTTATCCTGCACTTAGAAGCCTGCCTTCTGCAGCCAGTTTTGAATTACTTTTAAGAGAAAAGATTTGCCAAGAGGCCTATGTCTCAACAGACTTCAGAAAAAAAATACGGGGCCCAGAACTCCTGTCTCAACCCAGATTCACTGAGTCCTATTTCTAGCTACCTCTCCTGCTTGAACTGTATAAACCCAAGTTCTTTCTGCAGTTCTCCTGCTCTGTTTCAGATGGAACTTCTTTCCTCTAATGCAGAGTACCTAAACTTCAACCTTTTGGCCTCTTACTTTTTGCTTCTGTGTTTTTCTGCTTTTTCACGTATGGCTGTGAGGAAACCTCCTCTTCCTTGTGCTCCTTGGATGAAAATTTTGGGATGGAGTTTATCTTTTGAGTTCTGTTTCCCAGCATAACCTTTCATTTCACTTCTGGCCTTTAGGCCTCCTTAAAAAACCTTAAAATATTGTCCCATTGTATCCACTGGAAGAACATCTGCCTGAGTCTGCAGGAAGGTGAAATAGGACTTCAGAGAGGGAAAACAGCTCCAGGTACGTCAGCAAGACATTACCTCTGATATTTAGGATTTGTGTGCAGAAGAAGACAAAAAATATAGCAGATCTGGCTCTGATATCAAAGCAGATAATGGGATAATGTCTTGCTGTATGTCAAAAGCCAACATAGATGGAGACAGGAGATCTGTATCCCAAATCTTCTTGGTTATTAGATTTGTATTCTAAATCAGCTAGCTTGAATATATGAAGTTGTGATTCTTGGACTAGGCTAGGCTTGGCTTATTTAAAAAAAAATCTCAGAAGTATTACAAAAACTCCTTTATTTGTCCCAGGTCTCTGTATTTTTTGATTAAGTGTTTAGTTTTCAATTAACACTTCTGAATTTAGGTCTTTCTGTATAAGCAAAATATCTAAGGCCTCATTATAGCCAGTTTATAACTTAGGTGCAACTCAGTATGGAAACATAGACACATAGTGCCTTCTGAGATGGTGCCTTGGGATATATTTAATACACGCATAGGGCTGGCAGTTGTCTTAACAGATTCAGCATTAAGACCTGCAAGAGACTTCTACTTTTCTGTACTAGCAACAGGAGGGCAAGTGAAATATCCTAGAACATCTCAGTGAATAACTACTGTGGCAAAAGTTACTGACATGTTTTAGAAGTAAGGGCTTCGCTAAAGAGTTTTACGGAGTAGCTTATTAAGGGCAGACATACAATACCATTAACCTAGTTCCCTTCTTCTAAATCCAAATAAAATGAGTCTGGAAATCTTAACACAGTTTAAAAAATGGTTCCAGAAGTGATAGCTACATGCTTATTGCCAACAAGGAAGTTCTTTATGCTTGTCATTCTGAGGGAGTAAAAATGTTTTTTTAGAGGAACGTCCCAATTCCTCAACAACTCATTCTATCAAACAAGAAACTAATATGCCAGCTCCTAACATCTACACATGATCTATCTGAAAGAAAATTTATGCATCTCTTAAAATTAAGCAATGGCCAAGGCACATCTGTCATGCTAAAAGATACAACACATTTGAAAAATTTTGTTTGGAACACAATTTATGCTCTAACCTATTCATTGTTAAATGGCACTAAGGGAAAACTAAGAGAATCACATGCATGGAATGCATTTAGCTCAAATATTTATTTTCAGTGGTTTTGCTCCTCTTCATAAAATTTTGCTTTGTTAATGACTGAATTTAAGAAAAAATTTCCCTTCCTCGAAGATAACACAGACCAACTGAATTCCTGTACTTTTTAAAGTCTTTTTCCTTGATCCTAAATTTAATAAATATTTTCCATTTCAGTCACTGAGTAATTCTGCTTTATGATGGCACCAGACCATGAAGGGTTAAAGTTCTCATCTGTCTTAATAAACAACCCTTTATTAGTAATCTTTATTAATAATATTCTCTTTTTATTAATCAGTTTCCCATATTTTAAAATTAAAAACCCTTAATGTGGAAGTTATCAATTAATTCATGTCTGCATTATCATTACCTGGAAAGTGCTGATTTTAAGAGCAGTGCTACACATGCAGTGCATGTACATGCTGTTCCTCAGGCTGGGATGCTGTGAAGCCACAGATGGGTTTGCCTGTAGTGTCTTCTTGCCAAGAAGCCCAGGCTGGAGGCTGAGTCAGAAGCAGCAGCAGGGTTGTCTCTGTGTTCTGTCCTGTGCTGAGAAGCCACAGCCAAAACACTGGAAATTATATAGGTTTTGTATGCTTTCATATAATCAGTACACCACATGGGGCTACAGGTGGGAGATAAGGCCTGTTTGAAAATCATCCCATATATATTAGTTTGGTTTGTTTGTTTTTTTAATTCAGAGTGAGTATTTTCTTGCAACAGTAATTATTAACAAATGCCATTTTTAAAGGAGGTGGCAGAAAATACATTCAGAAGTAGTTAAGTTTGCTGCTGAAATTCCTTCATTATTCACTTCTAAATTCACCAATTATTACTAAGATTTAAGGGATACATCTACCTATGTACATGTATAATGAAGGACTGTTTTGAAATGCTTAAGTTATGACACATAATAATTTCCAATATGCAAAACTGGAAAAGGAACAGATTGGAATAATTGTCTGAAAGTGATTATTTTGAGTCAGACTCTGCAAGCAATCATCATCAGCTGAGCACAACTTTCTGCTCTAAGTATTCTTTTCCACCAGATGTCAGTATTATACAAATGCTGGCATCAAATTTAACAGTCTTCCCATTCCACCAACTCATTGTCATTAAAAGTTGTAAAATAACTCTATGACTCTCTAAAGAGTTAACCTCCTGGGAAAACCTGTGACACAGATTTAACTGCACTTTTTTTCTTAATACAGAAAATTGCTTATTTGTACACAATCTTAAGTTCTGAACCATAAAGAATCAAATTGTCTGCATGTCTATTCTATTCTACAGGTCTGGCCCATATACCAGTCCAGGAGACGAACGGATTTTTTCCTCAAGAATTTAACCCAGTTAAAAAGATGAATGCATCACACAACAACATATCCATGCCATACAGGGAAACTTAGGGATGAGGAGAAGACTTTCACAAAGTTCAATGGCTCCTGTGTGCATGTGCATGGCTCTCTATCCTATTTTAATGAAAGGAAATACAAACAGATATATTAATCTGTGTATTTATTGCCAAAATGAGAAAACACCACTTCCCACACCACTTGTGAAAACACGTGTATAATTCCTGAACACTGTTAACCATTCTTGCATTTTTAACGAGGAGATTTTTCTTCTTTTCTTGTATATTTTTTTCCTAGGAACAACAACTGTTCACAGAACTGCATCATATATCTTGTGGCATAATATCACATTTCACCCTTTTTCATGAAATATGTAGTTTGCTGTTTCAGTTATCAACTGCTTTGTCCCAGTTGAATCTCCTACCCAGATTTACCAAAATATTCTTTTGTCAGATCAAACAAAATCATACAAAACAATGTAAGAAAGAAAAGCAAAAATGAATCTTGAACACCAGCTGATAAGTATCAGGTAGCACAAATTTACATAGCATCTAAGGTAACGTAACACAGAAGGTATATATGTTTCCCCCCTTCCTGATTTTACCATATTTTTACACTTTGAATACTGGAGGACAATAGAAGTTGCTTTATGGGGCTCAGATTTTTCTCCTTAGTTAACATAGCCTTCTGTAGCATTCCCAGGGTACCTCGGGTTTGCCTGGTACCTGCCTTTGCTATAATCAGCATATTCCTCAAATTTGGGCAGTCAGGATGAGAATGTGGTAGAAGAAGCGTGATGAATAATTGTGGCAAGGACTTAACTGGGTACAGCCTCACGTTTGCTCAGTCAGGTGGCATCAGTCCCACTGTCACTCAGCCGCTCACAGCTGGAGCAGACCTGACCTGTGGAGAGAAAGCGGAAGGCGGGCACAGCAATGGTTTGCCTGGGGGCACTGATGTGTTGGTGAAGGAACTATTAGGAAAAGAATTGGGGGAAAGCAAGCATGAAGCTCCATCACAGAGGGTAGCCCTCCAGAGACTGTGCAGGAAGGGGAAGAACAGTATTTAGCTTGTTAAAGTATGATGAAAAAACCTGTTCATGCACATGTTAAATTCTGGGAGAAATCCTATGTACTGTTATGCTTAACACAGGTGGTTTGGAGGAGCTGAAGAGAAAAAAAAAAGCAAACACAAAGTTACAGAGGCCTTCTATTAGCAGAAATCAAACTAAGGTGAATAAATGCATTAAGAAAAACCAAAGCTGCTATTATTTTCATAGACTATCTTACCATCTTTACAAAGAGATTATGGTAGAGTAAATGTCATTTTAAATATGAAAAATACTTCACCTTATCATTGAATATCTTATTTTCCCTTTAAAGATGGCTCTAACATTAATGTAGCATGGAAGTATATTTTCCACAAATGCAGCTGCTATAAAAGTCTAAGAGGATCCATGTTCAGTACACCAGATGCCAATGAGCTAAAGAGAACTATCATAGGCATAAAGTGACACATTCCCCTGAGTCACAAATGGCAAAGTCAAGTTAAATTCAGATTAGGAGAAGACAGAGAAGTCTAACTCCACAGAAATGACCAAATACTCTGAGAGGGATCGATGTGTCCACGCAGCTGCAGAATTGACATGCTTAAGATTGAGAGTCTAGAACCTAAAGTCCAAAAACAACCTATCTCCAGTGTACAAACGGTCGTATTTAAAATCTGTTATCCAACACTTTTTTTTTTAACCTATATAAGAATTTTCCTATGGTTGATTAAGCTTAAAATCCTTTGGCAGGAAACAATGTGAATCTTTAAAAAAATAAATCATAAATAAACTGTACTGCCAGTATCTACATGGCTGCTGACACCTTCCTATAGTTTTCTGAATAGATTTCCATTTGTAAAAGTAATGCTGCGTCTTCTCAAGTGTATTTAATTTATTCAGATACTCATTAATTGTATTTTTTTTTTTACTGGGGTTTCTAAAAGAAACAACTGAATAAAAATTATGGGCTTACAGTCCTACAGGATATCAGAATACCACAACAGTCTGCCCAGTCCGTATGGTACAATTATAGATAACTGAGCGCTGGTTAATTGCATATTAACAAAAAAAAAACAAACAAGAAACAACAAAAGTAACAAACAAGCCCATGTTTTATCAAACCATATCTATATTGGGTTCATATAGCTAATACAAAAATGTAATCAATTAACTTTAACTATTACATGGCAAAAATCCTAACATTTTTCATTTGTTTTTCAGCAAATGATACAAGCACCAGATTTTCCAGACTGCTGACCCTGAAATTATGACTTTCTTCATTTTTGTAGTGAAATGCAACCTTGCTATAGAGGGGGGTCAAGCTTCTGTCTGTGCAGCAGGGGTCCGTCCTCTTCTGCATCATCCACCAAGCAGCCATAAATGGCACAAGCTCTACCTGACTGTTCCGTGCTGCTGCACATGCAACACATCTGCCATGCCATCATGTTACTCATGCTGGGAAGGCAAAGTGAGAGCACATGGCCACACCACCAGCTACTTGGTCCTACTGTGACAATTAAAGTGAACTTGTAGCTACAGGTTTCTCTCAGCCATCTGTTCCTCTTGAATTCCTCTAAGAAGAAATATGCTTTGGAACTGCTCAAAGTTCAGGTTTTCTAGATAGCATTTGCATTTTGTACCTTGTAGGAAACTCTCACTAGTCCAGGGGTGTTCAACCTTTTAGCTTGCTTGGGCAGCATTTAGTGAATAGAAAACGTCTTGGGTTGCATATAGAGATGCCGCTCCAAAAGTAATGCCTCCTATTTATTTCCACAGAAAAAAAAACAGCTACAAAGAGCACAATAACACTAATTGATACAGAAAACAAAAAACAAACAAACAAACCCTATTTTTCAGCATAGTCATCACCACTAACTCTGCATTTTTGCCAGCAATGAACAAGAGCCTGCATGCTGTGACCATAACAATCTGCACAGGTGAATGTTACCCACTATCACCACTGCTGAAACACATCACCCACTGCCTCACTGTGCTCACATTCACTGTTTGGTCTACATAAGCAAGCATTGGTGAATGTCAGTGGGTGCAAATTTTTCCACAAGGAGGAATTCAATGATACACCTTTGTATCATACGCATTTCCATATCAGATGCCATACTGTCAGAGCCCTTTGCTGCCATCTGTAACACAGCAACAACATGTAATGGAATATTGGTGGGAAGGTTCAAGTTCTACTGCTGTACCACCACCACCATCTGCCTCTGATGTCATGGGCCAACATCATGAAATAGGAGGCATTACTTTCGGAGCGGCCTTTACAAAATATACAATATCATTAACATGTAAGTAACAAAACATTTTAATTTAAAATGTTTGTCCCAAAACATTAAGAGAAAAAGAGAGATGAACAAAAACATAAAACTAGTGAAACAGACACACCAATCTGGGTTGCCACATTACGAGCTGTGCTGGGCCTCATGCGGTCTGTGGATCATGGGTTGGATATGCCTGCACTAGTCCTTGAGTTGTGTAAGACATACGCATGTAAAAATGTTTTAAGGCAGAGGTCCTGAGCCAGATTATTAGTGTACTGCTAGGGCTACTATAAAGGAAAATTTTTGCATCTCTTCACTTCTGTCTTGCTCTTTTTCACTGTCCTCATCCCTGCTTTATGTTACTTTGGTTCCACTTAAAATTATGGTACAAGGAGCAGCACGTCAAGGAGAAAAGCAAATAGTGAAAGGAGAACCTAGCCATGAAAGAAGTACCTTAATGAGGTAGTCCGACTCAACATGTTACTTTATGTCCCCTATCACAAAGGTATGGTCTCAATGATAGGGGTTCAAGACTGCCTTCTTGAGAAACTTGTGCAGATGTAATTGTACATGCAAATAAAACAGATAGAATTAGAAAATTCCAGGAGATGGTCTGCATGTTTTAATTGGGACATGGACTTTCTCAGGATAGTTTGTTCCCCAGTGAGTTTCACTCTTAAATTAATGTTTATCTTCAAGAAGAAATTCAGTAAGCTCTGAGTAAAGCTTTTTAGAAGATACAGGACCAATGGCCTCAGAGAACAAAATATTCTCTAATAACTCTATGAAAGTGATTCATGCATATGTATCCTTTTTTCTTGGACAGCTGAGTAAGAAAACCATTTAGATAGATGGTCTGGAAAACAGCTCTTGTCATTATTTTTCTGGTCTATGCAGTATTTCTGGATTGAACTCAACATGCAGAACCACAGAATATTCATGCAAACTTCTTATTTCTTCAAGTCATCTTTTTTTGTAGCATGACTGGAATTTAGTGGCAAAATTTCAGTTGTTGCTGCATTATTGCTAAACCTGTGGCAGCTGCTGTAAATAGAGCTTTAGTTTGACATGGCCTCACCACTTTTAGAGATACACCCATCCCCAAGCCATTCCTTCCAGACAGGGAAAGTTCAGCAACACGAAAGAAAAGCAGGCAGATCAGAAATACCAATTCAAAGAGGAACCAAGATCATCTTTCCTGGATCTAACATATATCTGTGCAGATTCAGCATGACATGAGGGGAAGAAGTCCACAACAGATTGTACAATTTGAGCAGAACCTTTTTCTCAGAACAGATTTCTCTCTGCAAAATAGCTACCAAGTTTTTGGCTGATACTCAGTCTACTGGAAGTCAAAAAAGATCCACTACTAACCAAGTAATCATCATACCAGCAGGCATCACTTACCTGTTGCCATCATTGCTAATACCTGTTTATTGCCGGAACAAGTCTCTGAAGTGTTGGAATCCTCTGTAGATATCTGAAAGAACAAGAAATTATAGTTGAAAACTTCAACATTAAGAAATGTCTGGAGTTCCTCCTTTACAAAGAATACAAGTCAGAAAAAATTCATGTGGGACAGAAAAAGCTGCTAAATATATTGAATGCTGTTCTTCTCAATGGACATTGACCCAAAATGTCAGCGGTGCTGAAAAGGGATATCACCAGGAGACAAATGCTGCCTAAATAGTATCTATTTGCAGCATTTGGTGCAACTCAATGGAAATAAAATGCTGCTTATATTTAAGAGAGAGTTTGTTTAAACAACATCCTTCCTCTCCTGGGATGAAATGCATTATAGTCTGCTCTTTTATTGCTTAGTTGAATTGAATACGTGTTCTTCAGAAAATGAGCTAAACCATCAGTTGTGGTAATGCAGAAATGACTAATTAGAAAAATACACTGGAACTTAACTGTGGAAAGAACTATATAATGTTCTGACACTGATCCTTATGGTAAGTATGGTACAGAAAAGTTCTGCCCTAAGATTTATGGTGCCAACTATAGGTGCATTGCAGCCATAGATCAACAGATAATTTTAATCAATAAGTGAAGTCAAATTATTATCCCTTATGATATGTCCAATTAAAGGGATTCATTTATCCACCTTAGTAGTATAAGAAAATCTGAGAAATAACACTTGAGAGCTGTTTTTCATTTTGTTTTTGCCATTTCTCTTTTTCTGCTAACATGAAATTAGCAAATAATTTCAATGTCTCCTCTTTTCAACTTTACAGCCAAACTACATGATAAATTGACCTCAGGAATAAGACTGGTTTTAAAATTTCTCTGTCCGTCCACTCCTGTTGTGGACATTCATCCCCACATCTGCAATGCATTTAGCCATTGCTGAAATCATGCTGACTTGGTTTGTTGGGCTGTGCTGAAAACAGAGACATCAATTGGATCCTGCTGGGATATAAAGTATCTTGCACAAAAATAAATAAATAAATAAAAGAATGGGTAGGAATAAGGGCAAACAGGTAGGAAGATCTTGTAACTCAAAGAGGTTTTGTATTTGTTTTGTAACATGCTTTCACTATTGTTGATGGGTAAGAGCAAACTGAAGAAAAGGAGAAACTGAGGATCAAGGGCTGGGAACTTTTAAACTAGTCTTTATTGAACTATAGCCGTTCCTGCAGCAATAAACAAATAAATAAGCAAGTAAATATCTTACACCAAATATCTATCTACAGTTGATTTTCTTGCTTCTGAAAAGCACAACAGTCAAAGTTTGACTAAGCACAGCAGTGTCTATAGAAATGAAGACCTATGCAACCTACCTCAATATAAATCAGCTAAACTGATATATACTAAATATATGCAGAATCTGAAGTGAATCAGTTATGGCTGATGTGCTGTGCTTTGAGAAGCTCTGCTGCTCCCTTGGCTTGTGCTGCTGATGGAAAATCACTTGCACGTGTTCTCATCAACGGCACACAAAGAGCTATATAACAGTTAGTCGAATGAGAAGCAAACACATTTTGGATTAATATTATAACTATTTTTCCTTAGCAATATCATGCTAATTGACATATCAATGGATTTGCATTAACAATTTAAATTACATTACATGCACATAAGTAACGTATAGTTATCATAGTTTTAAAGTAATAGCTACTGTAATATTCAGGTATCCATATCTTCAGCACTCTTCAAGCTGATGCCAGCCCAGCTTCTGACAAACTGTTCCAAATGAGATCAAAGTAACACCAATCTTGTGTAGATCTTCTCATGACTTACAGGTAAAAATTATAGCAAGTATGTCCATGCTACCTTCCTTTTCCCAGGCTATGAATTCTGCTTTTAGAAATCTTTTATTCTTAGGATATATCATTTCTGATAGTAAATGTTTAAGACACAGATTTGAAGTAATGTACACACTGGCAGTGATCATGAGTTTTAATGCAGTACTCATACTACCCATAATTGAATCTCATGTCATGGGAAAGCTGCTTAATTTATTTTTACCCATGTGTGATTTGTGAGAGATACTGCCCAGAGGGAACTCCGAGTCGTGACAGGGGATGAAAATGTTACTCTTAGTTTTAGATTTTCTTTTGTCACTTTTCACTTCAATAAGAACTTTTTTTTAATCACATATTTGACAGAGACATGATTTATAATTCATATAACACCTCCATCTTATCTTTTCTAATTTTGGTTTTTGTTCTCATACTTTCTGCTAAAGGATTTATCTCCTGGGCTGTACAAAAAAAATACAGGTGACCATGAGCATTGCTCCAGTAGCAAGGGCAACTGAATGAACAGGACTCTTCTGTTTCTGGTGTAAATGTCTTGGTTAAGTATAGGAAAAGAAAAAACTACACAGTGTGAACAATTAATAAGTACACAAAGTACACAAGTGTGTTTATTACATTTTTGCAAGCACTTTGTTCTACATTTCAAAAACGCCACCATCAAGCTGTTGGCACATTTATGTACAAAACAGATTAATTGTAATGCCTGCTACAAAGCATTCTTTGTGAAAATACAAACTCTAATACCAGAGAAGAGCCAAAAGCATTAACATCATTACATGAGTTTAAAAGACATAGTTTTAAAAATCAGCACAAACGCTTTAAGACACAAAACTGAAACACTACAATATAGAATCCAAAAGAGGTTCCTAATACTTTTTGCAGAACTGTAATACTGGTACTGCACATTATGAGAAAACTGTTGACCCTGTAGGACTGCCTAAGTGTAAAAAAAAAAAAAGAAAAAGAAAAAGAAAAAAAGTTAAAAAAAAAAGAAAAAAAAAACCAACAAAAATTAAGCCAAAACCCCAAATCAAAACCACAACCAAAAATCCCCAAAACAAGCAAAAGAAAAATAATCAATCAACTAATACTACTTAATGCATTATCATGCCACACAAATAACTATAGTAATACCCTCTACCTACTACAAGAATTGTTAAAAATTACTGATGATGCATGACTAGTAATAGTACAAAGAAGAGTTTTACTCAAGAAGTTTTATTAGAAATGCACTTACACTGAGAGAGGATTCACAATGGTCCAATAAGTGCACAAACTATCTAAGTTTTTAACACTGACAAAAATGTCTTGTCAGGCTACATCACTTTAAAAGACACTTTACAGCATTCTTGTAGCATTAGAAATAGGCAAAAAAAAAATTAAAAAAAATCCACCAAATTTGGTCTGATAATACTGATTTAGTTTAGGTAGGGTTTTTTGTTTGATTGGTTGGTTGGTTTTGTTTTTGATAAAGGAAATTCTTTCAAATTAAGATGACTTATCTTTCTGATAAAATTCTCCTATCAAAATAAATGTTCAAATATATTACTACACTTTCAAATAATAAGCTCTGTAGTGGTCTTTCACCTAACTTTAACATAATACAGGTAAACCAATATGCGTAGGAAAGCTAGAAGCCAAGCTACAACATTTATGGAAGTCTCCTTTAATATATCTTGTACAGTTCAGACAGGTGCAATCCATTTAAATTTTTAAAGCAGGTAAAAAGACTCCTGATTCCTACGATCACTGTATTTTTGATATATTACTTTCATAAATGTAGCTAAGCAGTAATTTCTCACATCATCACATGAACAACTCCAATTTAGCATAACCATCATTGAATTAAAGAGAGATCATTCTGTAAAAAACTATGGATAACTATATCACTTAAGTAACAATTGTCTATATACCATAACTCTTTAACAGGTAACCGTGGTATTGAACTCCTTCAAAAGGCAAGTGTCCATGCATTGTTAGCACCACGGTCGGCATGCTCACAATACAAACAGGAATTATCACCCATGGAACTTGGAACAAGAGAATATTCTTTAAAAACATCAATAATAATACAATGTTAACAAAGATAAGAAGCACTTTTTTCTTTTTTTTTTTCTTTTTTCTTTTTTCTTTTTTTTTTCCCTTTTTTTTTTTTTTTTTTACCCACTATTACAAATTTAGAAATTGCACCTTTGATCATTTAAAACGTTCTTAGGACCTTCATTCAAGTTGATGAGGGTCTGTCTGGCAAGATTTCCAAATATAAAGGAAAGTCATCAGTGTTTTCTTTATATATTGTACATCATGTACAATGGTCCCTTTGAAGTATACCTGTAGTTAAAGTAGTTATTGAACTCAAAACTAAAAAGTATAAAAAGCTACCTTTTTTCAAAAACATATAAGAAACAATGCAAAAGGTGTTATGCATAACACATACAAAGTGATTAAAAAAATCAAACACATATTTGTATTTGACAATAGTTTAGTATCCTTCATCTAGTGGAACTAATTAGCTTAAAAGGATTCAGGAAAGGCTATTTAGGAGCTCTGTGGTAGAGAACGATCACACAAAGTAAGAACTAATTTAGAAACCAAGTGCTAGACAACCAAGAATTGCACATGGGTGATATGTAAGTCACCCAAACTATCTTTTGTGAGAAGCACTTTCAATTGTTTTTGAAATGGTAGGATGGCCTTTAGTTAAACGACAAAGCATTCACGTGTTAGAAAGTAAGACAAGGTTTCTTTTATGTGTAAGCATTGAGCCGCTCTTTAGAGCGAGTAGAATGAATGTCATGAAGCTCTTGCTCCTCCTTTGACTTGATATCCTCATATTTTTGCATTCTGCAGGCATCTTTCACATAGGCCCAGTTGGCAGACAAGACCATGAGATAATGGACCTGTAAGAGAAGTAACATGGAGTTAAGCATCAACAGACCTAAACAGATTCACATTCAAACTTTAGAAATTACAGGGCTGAGTTTGTTGTTGATTGCGTTACTCTCGAACACTTACTGGTCATCATTTACTACATAGGAAAAAGAAATCAAAGTAAATTAATCCAAAAGCTGGCAACACGAGTAGTATCCAGGTCTGGGATTACTAGATCAAATGAGAGATGATAATGTCAGATTTCCATAATCTCCATTCAGATGAATTAAATGCCTTTCCATTTTTTTTTTTTTTTTCTTCCCCCACAGTAAAATTCTTCACAAAACTCAAAGAATGTGACTGGAAGTCCTAATCACTTTGCCATCTCAGACAATTAGACCACTGCTGTTCTTTGGAGAGTGTGATTTCAGTTGAAAAATATAATCTGAACCTCTCAAAAATAATATCTGACCAGGTAGACAGATGAGAATCCTACAAGTGGAGGGTATCTGAGCAGTGTTCTTACAACTTCCTGACCTTTTAAATCCATAAGCCAGAAAACCTCGCAGCTGAAGATTATGTGATGAAAATGGAACCACGTAGGCCCTGATTTCTTGACACAAAATACTTGGTAACATTCCACTGTCATACAAGAGTCTTGCATTTTCACGTGGCATTTTACTTGGCTTTTCAAAAGTACAAAAAAAATAGACAAACTACTCTTAAGATACATTGTGCACAGTCGGGCATTCATTAAACTCCAATTTTTCTCCCTTCTCTCTCTAAAAAGTTACAGAACCAAAGTTCTAGCATAGCTGTTGAAATCTCTTGCATGTCACACTCACTGTAAGTAGGATGACTTTCCTGGAAGTAACTACTTTAGCACCTATAAAGAAAAAAATCTCAAATAAATATTCATGCTACATAATTGCATATTAGTTAAAGAATCCACCACCTTTGTTTTTTTGTTTTTTTTTGTTTTTTTTTTAAATTTCACACCAAGTTCCCAGATAACATTGTCACAGGGAGGAGGTCATCTCTAAGTGGCTGTCTAATTGCATTTCACACTTCCCTGACCCGAATAGCCTGAAGCCGATGGGGCCCTGTCAAGGCTTATTCAAATTGAAATAAGGCAGCTCCCTGAGTTTGCCTCGGGACGTTTCAATTACAGGCATATGCAAGATAGTGCAGGGTCTTTCCGTAGTCTATGAAACATTCCTGCTTAATTTTCTTCCTAAGAAGAAAGTATGTTTTGACCTTTCAGATCTGTAGAATGTGGAACGGTTTTTTGTTTTGTTTTGTTTTTTTCTTTCCTTTTGGGACTTCTCATGATCTCAGCAGGGAAGTTCTCTGAAGAACTTGCTTTTCTCCTCTTACCTGCATCTAACATACTTCAAAAGAACACAGTTCTACTTGGCTACAGGAACTAGCCCGCTTACGTATTTCCCTGCCTCTTGTTTGACATTTTCCTTCTCTGTAAAATCAAGTTTTCCTGCCATGTAATCCTGAAAGTACATGAGTTTTTGTATGTTCCAACACTATTTCATATACTTTTTTTGAACCCCAGAGAACATTTCCCTTTGGAGACTAAACAGGTAGCTAATTAATTGTAAATAATAGTAATAATAATAATAATAAAAATCAACATCCATGTACAAACCTGAGACCAAAAGAGAGATTAAAGTAATAGCTATGGGAAAAACATGACTTGTGACCACATGGTTTTGCAAATTCTAACAATTTTTTGTTTGTTTTTGCAACAAATGCCTACATTTCTCTACTATATATATATTTTTAATCCTGATTAATGAAAAGTCACTTGCTAACAGATGGTCCTGATATATATAAGCAAACTGCTTTCTCTGGAAAATTTCATGACACTTTGACAACTTTAAAGTGTTTACATATATAAAATAATTTGGGTCTTGCAAGTATATCTCCAGAAGTGATAAAGTGAAGCATATCAATGGAATGATTAAAATGTCATTTAAAAGAGGTGATTTTACCATTTCAATTGTTCAACAATCTCATGGATGAAATAGTGTTATTACTGAATGGCAAAAAATACAAAATGTTTACTACTTCAGTCAGATGGACTACTCTATTTTAAATAGTACTATTTAACTTTTAAAAACTATTTTACTTTTACTATTTTACTTTTAAAAAGTAAATGTCTAATAAATGCTTTCAACTTGCAATGAATTCATAAGCAATGAATTCATAGTCCTTTGTAAAGGACTAATATTTTGATCTCATTTTTCTGTTAAGAAGTATTACATTTCACACACATAGAATTCTGCTACTATTATGGATCCATACAAAGACACTAGACTAACTTAATCAACTTAACATTGTTCTGATTCTTTGTGCAATAGCACCTATGAGGAAGGACATTGATTCTCCAGTGACTTAAATTACCTCTATACGATGTTTTTGGTACCCTAGCCCACTGTCAACACCTACTGATTTGGAGCGTAGGATCTTTCTTCTTACTGTATGAGGCATTTAGACAGAAGGTACATTTTTACCTCCTTGTTGTGGTTTAGCAGCTAAGCATCAAACAGCTGGTCACTCACACCCCCCAAGACGGTTGGGGAGAGAATTGGGGGAAAAAAAAAAAAAAAGAAAAAAAAAAGAAACTCACGTGTTTAGATAAAGACAGTTTAATAAGATAAAGGAAAAAAAAGCCAAAAAAACAAACAAACAAAAGAGCTCGCCACCCACTGATCACTGCCCAGTCAGTCCCCAAATAGTGGAATCCCCCTGGCCAGTTCTGCCCCCTCCCAGTTCCTTGAGTATCTCCAGTTCCTTGCTGGCAGGCCAGTATGAAAAGCCGAAATGTCCTTGACTTAGCACAACCACTGCTCTGCAACAGCTACACCAGTGTGTTATCAACATTTTTCTCATCCTAAATCCAAAACACAACACCATATCATTTATTTAAAAATGTGTATTTTTTGTTTATCTTCCCTTTGTTGGCAGGGTGTCATATAATACATGGCATGGAAGATCAAAAGGAAACCCTAACGCAACAACAGGCATCACAAACGTGATTCTAAGGAGAGCAATCAAACAAACAAAGTATGGCTTTAGAATTCAGTGAGAAAATATTAGTTGCAATAGTAAAGCAAACACCATCACTAAAAATTCTCTGAGGGAATGCCACAGTACCAAGTAACAGTCATTTTTCATTCTCTATACCAATTTTTATCAAGGTTACAGTAGAGTACACATCAGTACAAGGAATATAGTACAGAATCCCCACTCTAAAAATATCTTGATGTTTGGACAGATACAGCAGGCAAAAGGCAGAAGAGCAGGGCACTATCTCACACACTTTTTTTATTCCTTGGAACATTCTCATTGGCAAAAATTGAAAGTAATCTTCATTATAAAAGTAGTAAAAATATGTCCTAAAAGAGAAACTAAGATATTCACATTTATGCACAGAACAGACAAATAGACGTAGCTCCTAAAATAGCAGCACGGTAAGTCCAGAAAGGCATAGATCATAAACGGATATTGTTCTGGTCATAAGACAGACACACGAGTTCCTACATAGCAATAGAATGGTAAAAATTCCTATTAGGTACCCAAAGGTGTATGGTATTCAAAGTAATCATGACATTCTACTTCAAAGGTAATCCAGCAATAAGATTAAAAAGTATATATAAGTAGTATTGAATTACAGAATTATATTACACCAATAGTATAAGTACCAATACAATAAGTAACAATCAGAACATATTAGTGATTCAAATGACAAAAATAAAATAAAATAAAATAAAATAAAATAAAATAAAATAAAATAAAATAAAATAAAATAAAGGGTGTTGGGCAGCTTACCATAGCAATGACTGCTGCTCCTGCTCCAGCAAGTGCCACAATGAACAAGTGGAATGTCATGTTTAGCTGCAAAGAGGGACAAAGAAAGGGATTTTTATGAATTTAATATTAAATGGAAACCAAACAAAAAGTGTGAATAATGCAGAACAAAAGATTGCCTTCCTGGTACCATTGTTCTACAAAACTGGTGATTACTAATACTTTTTATCAAAAGATTGAAATTGCAACACAGCGTTGTTGTTACAACATTCATATCAAGGACAAAATAAATAAATAAATAAATAAATACAAATATTTAAAAATAAACATGACTCTAAAAAATCGTTTATGTTTACAGTTATGATACTATCTAATTATCTATTCAAAATGTTGGTTTCTCTAGTGGCAGAGAGATCCTAAGAAGAATTTGTTTCCCTTTGCCAGCTGTAGCTTTTCATATGTTCACATGTAGATTTATTTTCCTCCAAATTTTGCCAATAAAATTTGTTCACAGTGATATAATATAAACAAAGTTATTTAAGTAATCCAAGTTAACTATCTTCCCCACTCCATCCCAAAATAATGATTACATCTGTTTTTCAGATCAGTGTTTATGCACACTGTACTGACTGCACAGCAAGGGTTGCATTTTCTTAGATGCTTTTTGATATAAACAAAGGGTGATTGTGTAACTGCATTCTAGGAAGATTTATGCAAACAGAGTAAGACCCTGTGAAACATTTAGTGAAGCACCCTCTGACTTCAGATTGATCAAGATTTTATCCTCTCTTACTGTTTTAGATAGACATTATTTTGTTTGCCCTGTCTTCTACCCTTATCATTTAAAAACAGAAGCAAAAATCTCAGCTGTACTGAAATAGGTGGTCTTTGACTAAGAAAAAAAAAAAAAGAGGTACATTTATCCTAATGCTCTGCAAAACTTGGTCTCACACATTTGAAAACATTTTCCTGTCAGAACAGCAACTGAGATCTTCAAACAGTAATTCTATATATAGTCTTCTTCATTGAGCAGCAAGGTGCAGTAGCTTTCAAAAACACATGCACCTTGTTTATTTCTTAACAAAAACAAAATACAAGTATGTTTAGAAAAATAATGGCCGGAGAAGCTGCAGTGGCAAAATGCAGTACATGGTAAAAGAGCAAGAAAAGTACTTTAACACTGTATTTTCCACTTTCCACACCATTTTATCACTCTAGCTAGAATCAGAACATAAAAAGTAAGAAGAAAGTACCACACATCAGTTACTTCCTACTATAACGTATGTCATGGATTTGACAAAATATCATCACATTTACTCACCTCATTTGAGTCACACATCTTGATGAAACTTTCTGACGTGGTACAAACCTTCTTTTCCTCTCCAATTGTTACAATACCTAGAGCAGAAAAAATATTCACACTATTTAGTTCTACTAGTACATAGCAGTCTACTTCACGTGAGCCAGGAAAGCTAAGAAATACCAATTTTTGCCTCCTACATAGAAATCTAGTTAACAGCAAAATCATTTTTTCCTAATTTCAGTCATCAAAAAACCAGACACATCATTTACTTAGTAAAAATTCTATTAGGAAACATGCGGGCAATGATTTTTTGGCCATTAAAAAAAAAAAAGTCTTCATTCTACATTTTAATCAGCACATAATTGAAACATTAGGAAATAATTTGCAACCAGTGTGTACACATATCATGCTGGATATTCATAAATATTCTCTGCCCTTGTGTTGAGAACTGTGCTGTATATTGTATCCAGATGTGTTGATCTGGTACAAAGCTTCTTCTGGAAGTTATAACCAAGTATTACTCAAACACATATTTGATTGTAATAATAGTTTCTATCAGCAAGAATAACCAGAATTTATACTGCTTGCTTCAGCTAATGAAATACTAAATCAAAGACTAGCTTGAAGAAAATCACTAGAACTCATTTATCATGAAAAACAGTAGTGTTCTTTCCTATTAGAAATAAATAGTTTTAAAACGGAATTTATAGGAAACAGATATATTCACAGAATATACATTTTACATGCTAGTGCTGTATGCACATTTTAAATAAAAATAAGAATAAAAAATAAGTATGAGCAAAATAAATGTGAGCAAAACAAAAACTAAGAGAAAGAAGAATGAATACTTTGATGAGATCTGTACGGATAACTGTCTTTTCAACTCGCCTATCATGCTGGGGAGGGAAATAAATAATTTTGTTTAAAAAAGATCATCCCTGAAAACAGTAAGGTGAAGTATTTTGTTTCAGGTTAAGTTAAATATTCAACATATATCAAACTCTTTCACTCCTAGGCAATGCAGCATTTTTTCTATCTTAAGGCAGCAATTAAAAACATACCGCATGTTTATATTTGGCTAAGGAGACAAAGGAATGAGGCTCACAGAAGCGTCCAAGAAGAGTAAGATTACCCAAGGCTCTGTGGGCAGAGAAACCACGGAGGCCAGAGTATCTAGTCTCAAATTAGTCTTATGAAAGAAAGGAATCAATATCAAATCCAAGAATTCTCAGAGTTTTATAAAATTCGAAACCACTTTATGTCCAAATTCTCCATCCTTCAAAAAACAAATATTTCCACATTTTTTAAACTTCACAGCTCACCCTATAGCCCCACATTCTTTCTCCAGAAGCCTCTTACAAAGTTCCTATTTGTATAGCTCTTCATCTTCACCAGGCCTAGAAATGCAGCAAATCTCTGATAAACTGCCTTGACTTGTAGGTAATACCATAGAAACAGGTAGTTTGGAAACATTGATTGGAAATTTTCAGATGCTTGGAAACAAAGCAACATGACATTTCCTGTGAAATCTTGCTGTATTTAGCGTCCTTCATTCACATACCGTACTGGCGAAGATCCAAGCAGAGATTAGTTCCATCCACTAAGGTGGCATTTCGGCAAATGGTCCACAGATTGAAGTACATGTAAACAGGCAGAGAAGTGAAGGCAGTAACGCCAAGCCAAGCCAACATAAAGATGTATGTCAGCATAATAAACTGTAGTAAAAGAGGGAAAAACAAGTAAGTCAGAATTTAACTGATACTCAAATGCAAGAGAAAGAACCACTGACTAATGAGAAGAGAGAGGGAGAGAGAGAAAGAGAGAGAGAAAGAGAGAGAGAAAGTGGATTTCTGATTGTTCTTGTCTCTTTCTGTCTTTGTTAGTATTATGGTTTTGGTCTCATTAGAAGAACAGAGCAGTTACTCTTTCAGAAATGCAAGCTTACTCCACACATTCCTGTCACTCTTGGGTCTATGATCGATGCAAAGCATCACACCTGAAGTACTGACAGTGCTGCACACTTTGTGAAGAATATCTCTACCTCTCCCCTATCACCACTAATCTATAGTTAAAACAAGAGGCAACAGTGATTGGTTTTACTGCTATTGTTCACAATAATATATATATAGTGAAATACTATATGCTGTGCTTGCTTTTGCTATTAAAATCCAGGTCTTAAAAAAAAACGAGCCCTAATCCGTAGCTACTGCAGAATTTCACTGGTATTGAATCAATGAGACCATCTATCTGTCATTTTGTTACTACATTTAAAGAAATTTGAGATCAAAAGAAGTACAAGGGAATTCATCATTGTGAACAAACTAGGGTGCTTACCTCTGTTAGCAAAGAATTAAACTACATGTTTTGTAACACGTTTCCCAAAGGCTCAACGCATCTCCTTTTTTAGCCCGGAGCCTTGAGAATATGGCATTCATTACTTGTATAGCAATGCGCTTGTAGGAAGCATTGAACTCTATTTGCCTCCAGGGCTGGTAGTTTTACTGGCATACAGCATAATACATAAAATAAATAAGTATATAAGCATGCCACCTCAGACAACTAGCAGACATTCATCAGTAACCTTTTCATTTTATGCCATGGAAAGTATATGAAGATGCTACACTGCTAAATGGGGAAGATAAGTCAGCCTCTAAATGTTGAATCCAAATAGCCTCAAGATTTGATGGTTTCAGAAAGGTTGATGAATCTAAACACGCTGCGGAAACAAAAAATATTCAGCACACTGACATTTTTTTTGCTGCTTACCACAGCAAAAAAAAAAAAAACCAACAACAACAACATTGAATCTGAGAATAAGAAATAAGACCTATTTTTGAAAGCAAGATAAGCTGGTCCACAGTGTGCATAAAATTATACTTTAAAGAGTAAATAAAGGGAAAATTGAAGACATTTTCTAGTTATTTTAATGAAAGATCTCTTATATGAGGTCATAAAGGAAAAAGCCTAATAAAGAAACAGTTTTTAGTTCTTGAAATCAAATAATATCAGATATAAAAGGGTTGTAAACGGTACTGAAAATTGCTCCAGGCATAGCTTGTCCACATGTACCTGTTCAGGGAAAATAATCCAAAGCAGAAACCAGTTTTGAATTTTAGGTGAGGTAGTTTTATTACTTTGCTGGTGTAGGATGGCCATTCTCAAGCCATATTAAAGAGACTTTAATTTGATTTACCTTACTTCCAAATAATATTTAATAAAAGCCATTTTAATTCTCAGGAAGTGTATTTACATAGAGATTTAATGTAGTTTAATTAATCCAGTTTAAAACTTAAGTCAGATTGATTTTCCTGATTGTCCCTTGGTAGATGACTCTTTTCAGCAGTAGTTTGAAAAGCTGGAGAATTTATAGCTCTAAAAATAATTATCAGAAGGATTCAAGAAACTAGAAGATAAAGTGAAACAATGAAGAGAAATGTTTTTTCTTTGCTCCATGTTACAGTCTTAAAGCTGATGAGGCAACATCTCTTTGAACCTTGGGCATTTATTTACAAATAATTACTCGGAAAATTACTTGGAAATGTAGATCCACTTAAGGACTATGAATTCCCAACTAAAATGCTATGTCTGATCTTCATTTATTATCATGCTAAAGAGTTACATGCAGGTTTTGTAAAGCAGAAACAACCAATAAGAAAGAATGTTCCCTGTGTGTTCTCAGAACAGCCTTTAAAGTCTCCATTTACTATTTTATATTCTATAGGTCACTGTTTTGTGGAAGCATGCTAAAGGTAATGACAGCTTCCTTAGTTTATATTCTGTGAGTGTGCCAAACACAGCTAAATCTGTGGCCTTATTTTTTGAGCCTCCTTCCAGAATTTATGAACTATTCAACATTTTAAACATTTAGCACAGTGCTCAGTGTAGTAATGTATAATAATTTAACAGAGAGGACAGGGACGAAAAAGATCAGCCTTAGTATGAGCATTACAATCTTTGTTTAGTATTTGTGGATCTTTTGATCTGTAGAAGGAACGGATCTCTCTGTAGCATAGAACAGGAAGCCTGCTTAAAAATCTGCGCTGAGATAACACAAAGCATTGGTATAGCAAAGAGGAAAAAACAGAGCTCATTAGCCTCTGAAAAAAAAACAAAAAAATCCCCAAAAAAACAGCCTGCCTCTGCCTAGGGCATAGAATAAGAGCAGCAGAAATCTGTCAGATGATGGCTGGGAGTCATAGGAGCTACTTACTCAGAGAGAAATATCTGCTTGTTTGTGGAAGGGATTCTCTTTTAAAAACTTGGTTCAGTGGCTCAGAAAAAGGGAATCAAATGCTGATTTAATTCTAAGAAATAATTTAGAAAAAAGAAGAATTTCATTTTTTCCTTCCTGCCAGCTTTGACTGAGGAGCCAGTGGTCAATTATGTGCTCAAATTTTTGTCATAATACTCAAAGGATGGGGAAAAGATAGATAAATTTCCTTCTTCTCGCAGAATAATAACTGAAATGCAAAAAAATCATGTTAAATCATGGTAATTAACAGCTATCCCTGGAAGGCGCTATCACTGATATCAGTGAGGCAAGCTTTGTAATCTGGACATGACAACACTTTCTGCTCTAGGGGCAGTAAAAACCAAAAAGCTAACCTTGCTCAACAAGTTATTAGTTTCCGGCAACAGGAAATGTTACAAATTCCTTTTATAATGGGGTGAAAATGCAAATTTATTTGTTTGAAAACCATAGGTGAAGGACTAAAGTATTTTAAAAAATAATTTTCTATGCTATGACAGTCTACCCTCTGCTGCAGACAGCTTGTAAGAAATGCTTAAGGAGCCTGTTCACTGCAGGAATTAAATTCAGAACTTAGTCTCCAGAGATTCAAAGGGATCATTCTGCTTTGAAGTAGCATTCTGCTATGTGACAAGCCAATGATTTATGAAATAGCAGTACAACATCTTAAAGAGGTACCACAGTTTGTTCTTTACTACTCTGTGTATTGTACTGATAGTGACCATGTTGTTCTCTGGTCATCTCAATTGTCACTGTAAGAAGGCAAACATACAAAACAAAGTGGAAGTGATGGAGAAATTCATTTAACTGGATAAGAGTTTCAGCAAAACAGATATTTAACCTGTGTAGCACCAAGTTCTTGCACCACGTTCTTGCTCTGTGGCTGGTAAAACCTTGCTGCCAGATTTTGCAAGCTTTTCATTGGCATAAGGGCTGTCTTAAATCATGATGCATCAAAGTAATCAAGCCACCAACCCTTTTGGAAGGCTTTTATGATAAAATCTGTTTCACAGATCAGCATCAGGAAGCAGAGATTTCATTGTACATTCTGAACACATATATGGCAGAACAGCTTTCATGGCAGTCACAGCTGGGTAAAATCCTGTTTCCATTGAAAACATTACCAAACTCTTTCTGTTTTAATAAGATCGAGATTTCAGTTACTGCTTTCTTTTTAAAACATATGGATACTGGTCCCATGAAAAACACTTTGATTGACTTTCTAATACTGTTCTTATTTTAGTTTTGTTATAAATATTTTAATACTCTTAAAACAACATTTTATGACTACTTCAGTCACTGTGGAGACAGACACTGCAAAATCATGTTTAAAAGTTCCGTTACTACAAAAAGACAGATTGAAATGGAAATAGTGAACTCCAACTGTTACTCTTGTCATTTTATTGCATTAAGAAATTTCTGCTACCTATTATATATATACATACAGAAATACAGCAATAAATTCAGAAGTGCCTGAAAATATACTTAACTCTTAAAATCTCATGCTGCCATGTAATTTCATCTGTTTCAAACCAGTCATATTCTTGTTTTATATGAACTCCCTGACATGAGCTTTACCACAGAGTTATGAAAAGAAGTACACTTTGCCCTGTTTATATCTAATGTACATTTATTATCTACTGTGACACATACTTAATATTTTGTTTTTTATTTTCAGCTTGACAATCTAAGGCATTCCATCCAAACTTCTTCCCAGACTCAGAAATTATCATCTGCAGTTTTCTTTTGATGGCAACCAGAAGCATGAACAGGAAGATCTCAACTTCTTCCTAAAATGTTCTGTCTCTATAACATCACATTTGCATTTGACTACCTATTGATTTTATTTCAATGCTAATATAACCTCACTGTACAGATATATTTAAACTCACTGATATATCAATGCTTAAGATGTTGCAAATCATCCTTTGTCATCCTAGCCATCCTCATTTTCTCTTTTTACACCCGGTTTGAAATATAAATATAATAAAAGAAGGACATTTAAGTAGCTCACACCCTAAGGGACTCCTCTTGCATTCTTGGATCTGTTCTAACTAGCATCTCCTACATTCATGCCTCATGCCCCGTTCCTGGACGGAAGTAAATGATGAAACATACATTTTTCAACCTCTCTCATTTTACAAATAACACCTCTAGAAGAAAGAGTCTGATGTTCTGACATTACAACTAAATTTGCTACAAATCACAGAAAATACACACTTGTAAAGACTTTTTTGCTTGATCTAGAATATTACACTCACTACTCCTAGCACTAACTTGTTGGTCTTTATTATTGCCTCTACAAAACATGTTCATCCTCTCTCTCCCTCTCTGAGATGTTATATTCCTAGGCACAGCTCCAAGACTCTTGTTGAAACATGGATACATTTCATGCTATGTTATTACTGTTGTGTGGTTAATTCTTCTTGGCTGGCATTCAAGTCAACTGCTTCAAGAGAAAAAGAAAGCCAATAATATTACAATATTGGTCCAAATTTCCCTTAATAGCAGGACAGACTGTAACAGTCAAAATAACTTCTCAGGTTTGCCTAATTGTGATTCATCTACATGCTAAATACTAGCCAAGGAGACATTCTCTAAATTCTTAAAAACTGTTACTGAAATCCTTGAAAATTAAACTTTTGAAACCTTCATTTTATAGAACTGTTTTTTGTTGTTGTTGTTGTTGTTTTAACATTTAACTTTTATGGATAGTTTAAATGGATGAAAAGCAGATCTTGCTAAAATTAAAAGCAAAGATCATCATTACTGTTCTCTTTTAATTTAAATGTATATTTTCCTAAAATTCCTTTAGATGTGGCTTTCAAGGCTGAAATTCTATACATGATACCTGACAAACTGAAATCAGTTAGCTGCCAATAAAACAACTGTTTAACTTTCTGATTTACTGTGAATTAATTTATTGGCAGCAGTAGGGGAGGACATTTCCACAGCCGCATCACAAATACACCATAAAGATTATTTAACCAATTTTTTGAAACTGAACTGAAAAATTAAAAAAAAAAAACAAAAAATTGAAATTTTGAAATCCACCGTGAGACACTCAGTTTGAAGAAGATGTCTCTACAATGACAGATGAATAGGTTTTCCATGAAGATTTTAAAATTTATCTCAGATACTTTCTTGTAAGCCAACCATACTCCATATTTTATTTCTGAATTTTCTTTATGATGTTTATGGTTTTGTAGCATTAGGCTGCGTAACACCTTTGACATTAGGTATTCCACATGTCTTTTAGGCAAGACAAAAGTCTTTGAATCTTATCTGGTATTTAACACCAACAGAATTTCCCATCTAATTTTAAAATCTTTCAGGTAGGATTTTTTTAATTTATTTATTTTTTCTAACACACTGATGTTTTCAAAATATCTCTTTCTCATTGTCCATTTGACATTTGGAAGTTCTTTGCCTCAAAATGTGTATACTTACACATTCTCAAAACTTTCCTCCTCCTTTTCTATTTCTTTTCAGTGATGTTTATGAAACACGTAAGCTTGAGACTGAATCAAGAGGTACGGACTTCCAGTGAAAGTCAGTGATTTGGCTATTAATCATGATAAATTCTAAACGCGTGACCATTCAGACTTCTGAGAATTATTGCCTTTCTGAAACTGCAGAAAACTTCATACAACTGGCCAAACTGCTAAGATTTCTTTGCTAGCTTCTAGGTCATTTGGAACAATAATTCATTATTATGACTTTGAGCTATGCAATCTGAAAGGTCAGAGCACCATGTGAAGCTCATCTTGATCACTGTTCTTGTCAGTAGCTAAATTGTTTAATACACTGTTCAGCATGTATCAGGATAGGAAATTATTTTGTTAAATGCTTTCTGTATGGAACATTGGATTACGGGAGTTTAGACTCATAAATATATCTTCTTTCTTGAAGAGAGGTTCTCTAACACGAAGGGGCAATGGTATCTGGGTTCCTGAGATTCTATTAAACCAGAAGAAATACCCCTGTCTCTCAGCTCAGCATTTTGTCACCTGAAAATCCAGATATGGTATCTGACTTTGAGAAATGAGAGTTTCATTTCTAGCATTTAGATATGATGCACCTGTTTGGGTGGGAAAGCCAATTGAGTCTGCACTGAACTCTGTTCCTTCTGTTACACAAAGAATCAAATGTCATCGTGATGCAGTTTTGCTGCCTCTGAAATAACGGCTTCAGTCAGAACAAGATGAGATGACAAGTTCACACTGCTCAGATGTATTTTTTTCAAGGCATTTGTGAAGCTGTCATGATTTTCCTTGCAAAATAGTAATAATAATAGTAATAATAATAATAAATTGGTAAATGCTTTGGAAATTTCAAGTTTTACTTTAAGAACTTGAGAATCATGAATAAAATAGAACATAGGTATTCAGGTAACTAGTACAACTTTCAAAGGCAGAAAAATCCCTTTCACTCATTAAAATTCAAGGTTCCTTAACACTAAATATACAGAAGATAATGTTAGTGACTTTAAAACTATTCACAGCCAAAGTTCCAAGATCACACAATGACTTTTGATTGGAAGAAAATAAAAAAGAAAAAGTAGCATTACTGTGGAGCATGTTACATGTATGTAGGAATTACATATACGCTGTGTTTCCTAATTCCTAGCGTGTCAATTACCTGTGTTCATGTTTAATATTAAATGTCAGGATTTCCAAAGTATTCACTTTGATAGCTACTAGTATGATAGGGAGATGCGACAAACCTATACTTGTTCCTAATCTGTATTCCAATTTAATAAATGTCCAGGCCTCTCACCTGACATCTAGAAGAGTCAAATAACAAAATATGTAGTTATTTAACTGGTATGGCACAGGCCTGCCCACCGACCTTAAAATAATCCCAGCCCCAAGTAGTCAGCAATTTCACTATGAGAAACCTCTGTTTAAGTCCCTATACAAAGCAGAATTCTTTTAATCTATCTTTTTCAGGGTAATAAGTGAACGGGCTCTTCAAACCAGAGAAAATGTAGGAATAAATAATGGGCTACTTCTCATTTAAAAATTACATAAAACAAAACCTGATTACAGGTTTGTCCCAAAGTGGAATGGGCAAGGTTTCTAAGTACCTGTGAAAATAGTAAGAAAAGTATTTCTTGCCTAGTACAGCTGAAGGCATTCTAAGCTTTTGGTCTTTTTGGTCAAAGAACTCGTTTTGCCAAGAGAATAACCTTTCCCATTCAGATGGTAGAATTGATTTCTTCCTAGTTACTTTGTGATTAACTGACATGGAGAGCATTTCAAATAGTCTATTATCCATTGCTAGGATTTTTAATAACTGAAGTATCAGAAAATATTAAAGAAAAAAATAATAAAGACATCACAATGCATTACAAACATACAAATTGTATTAAAACTACAAAATCTTATCCACTTACCCAGGCACTGACACATCTGCCGCAAGTGGTGATTTTGAAATCCCCATAGAGATCTTTGATGGCACCAGTTGTAAAGAATCCCTCCACCATCAGCAAAATGCCATATACAAAGAATGCAGCTGCTACACCATATATCACATACTTGAAGATGTCAATCCTGTTCAGGAAGAGCAGAAGTTATTTATCTGTATAACTATTTAAAGCTGACTCTGAAATTTCATGGTGAGATAATTAGATTTAGCATCAAAGTTTCTACTCTGGAGTCAGCTTAAGTGCTGATATACTTTAACAGCTGAAGCTGAATACAAGAGTGAACTTTTGAATAAAACAACATCAATATAAAAATATTGGAAAGAAAAACTAAACATTGATTCATGCAAGTAAGAGAGCTCAATTTGTCAGAAAAATTTGAAAATCACATCAAATTAATTTTATTTTTCATCTAGATAAAGTGGCAAAGGAAAAACAGAAAAAAGGTTACACATCCCCTGAGTAACACATTGCACCTAGCACTGAGGTTTCGCTTCATTAGAGATGAGGTATTTTGTTATAATCTTCAATAAATCTTTCTACATATGCAGGTAGTTCTCAAGTTGCAATATCAGTCACTGTTATTATCTCCTCATTATTATTTTTCTGCTTATTCCCCAATGATCAAAGTGTCTGACACATAATAGTAAAATCTTCAGAAGAGATCCCTAACTTCAAACCAGAAAGATATGCTTCTCAAACAAAAGCAACAAAGACAGATCATCCAGAGATTTTCTATAGTGAAGTTTTAAAAACATCATTTTATAAACCTAGAAGTCAAGAAATCAAAGGATGGTTCGCAGTGTAACATGCAGACCCCAGAAGACTGAAGTGATTAGAAAGATTCATTGGGCTGTGCTGTGGTTGGCCTGCCCAGCGCTCTCTGCAAACTCAGTGCTGGCATGGAGACACTGTCTCCTAAATGTTCTCACGAAAAGGATTTCTGAAGAGATGCTCAGAAGGATTTCTCTGCCCTAGATGTTTTTCCAAGCTTAAACTCCTCTTGATCATTGCTTTTGCTTTGAATCATCAAGTTTCACTGTCTTGTACTTGGACCTCTCTAAAAAACTAGCCACAGTGAGCTTTCAGTTTATTGATGTAATTTGGCAAGTTGTGTGACTTTTCAGAAGAAGGTAATGTGTAGGTTTCAGGTGTTAGTATGTTCCAGTCAGTAAGTCCAGGTCAAGATAAAACTGCTCTTTAGGAAGTAGGATGAAAAATAAGCCAGAGTGCCATGAGGATCTACAAGATGAATTTTGACATGCACTGAACAGCTATCCACACTGAAAGTCTCTCAAGACACCAAGATTGATACCTCTATTATTATGAAAAGAAATATTTAATAACATTTCTTTAGGTTCACACTTTTAATTGTCACCCAAAAGAGAACTCTCAATTCACAGTTGACAATAACAAGGCTCAACAGCCCATTAACATATCTTTGAATTTGAATGGTTTTCAAGAGAGACTCAAAGTCAGATTCAAGTCTACAGTTGATGTTTAAGATGTACCAGTGTGTAAACAGCATCACTGAATTAATTTTAAGCTTACATTATTCTCAATAAAATTCAGCTAAACTTAGGACCTAGCTAAGAGGGTGGGGGATGGAATGTGTAATAAATTAATGCAATAAGCACGTTACAGCATTTTTCCCAGGGCAATGACCGAAGTGTCCTGGGAATGAAAATGAATATACTTTTTTTCTTACATCCGAATAACAAAGTGCTCTTTGTTTCTTTCCACATCATCCTTTATTTCATAGCCAAGTGAAAAATAATGCAAGTTGAAATTTGTATGGAAGAGATACACAAACTGTTCACAATGGTAAAATAAATCTAGCACTGCAGACAATATTAGGTAATGCAAAGATGGCATTTATTTTAATAGATATAATTAGTGATTATCTTGTAAAAATCCCATCTTCCTAATTTTGTAGTAATTCACTCAGTGTAACACTGTTTTAGCAGGAAAATGATGTTCTGAGCCTATTTTGCCATTAGTAATTAAAATAAATGTATTGTAGGCAACAACTTTGTGATCATGCCATAGGATACACTGCCCCTTCTACATTACACACCTTAGAAAGCACAACTTCTGCCAGTGGCTGAAGTGTGGGAGTTATGCCAGCAGCAGCTCCTCACAGACCTCAGTGTGCTCAGTGCTGTAGAAATTAGAAGCTATCATTGCCCTGAAGGGATTAAGGCTTTTGGAAAGTCCACAGACTATTTCAGCCTTTGCAACAGCTCTTTAAACCATCTGTGCTGAGCCTCCCACTGTGCTGCTCATATCAAGTAGGGTACCAACAGATCTCTGTTTTTTCCTCAGCCTTATGTGTAACCAAAGGAATAGCTTTCACTAATCTTTTTACAAAGAAAATATAAAGAGATAAACACTAACCAGATATATAAATCAATTTCCTCATATGCTCCCATCACACACTCAGAAAATAGAAAAATCTCCGCTGGCCAGACTACATGAAATGAAATAGCCAGACTTACTGCAAGGAGAATGGATCTTGCATAATAAGAAGAGTAAGCAGTAAAAATAGTGAAACAATAATTTCACCACCTTTTAGGACATCAGATAGAATTGTATCGCAATATATCTACTAGGTATGCTATATTTAAAGAAAATATATTACAGTCATTGCCTTTTAATCACATATAGTTTTGAAGATATTATTGGCATTAAAGTATTCTACAGCATCTATAAATTTCACATAAACTTTGATTTTCCAATGAAATTATAATAGATAATAAAATATAGGCCTTGTAAAACAGAGATTGACATTCTCTAAAAATAAAATTTAATTCTTCGTGAATGAACTCAGAGAGATTAATTGCCATCTGTGTTTCAGTAAAGTTTCAAATGCTGCAGACAGAGCACCAGAGCAGCCAGGGAGGTAACAGTGAATAGCAGAAGGAGCAATGAACAGGAGCCAATGGGCAAGGGGGACAAGGGCATAGCAGAAGGACAAACAGGGCTCACGCTTGTGCAGGCTGGACTGGGTGGAAAGAGGTGCCTAAGGAGCAAAGGAAGCAGAGACAAAATTAAAGAGGTAAATTCTGTACCTCTGATGGGACTGGAAAGATACACATTAGGTGAATACTGAGGCTACTACAAATGAGAGGAACAATAAGAAATCTTAAATAGTTATTCACTGAATGCGTGAGTCCTAAGGATATTACATAATGATACATTCACAGTCATGAAACATTTCTGTTAAAGACAGCGAATTAAGATTACAAATTCAAACTGATAGTGCCGTCTTCACACATTAATGTAGGTTGCTGGATCGAATAAACTGTTAATTATGTAAACATAAATTAATAGTGAAAAGCATCCTGAAATTGGAAGTTTTCATTATTATTTTTTAACAGAATAATCTAAAATATACTTCACATATTGTCTGTATCTGGAAGAGGCTGTTGTAGACTCCAGACCTGATTTACTCATTACACTGTGTTCTGAAATACTAACAAACACAAACGTGACATCTTTCAATTTGTAATTTAAATCAAGTTGATCTTTCACTTATTTGTCTACTGCTGGGACATTAATTATTCCGTATTAAGCATACTTTCTAATTCATTAATCTGAATCTGGATTCTATCCAACAATATGAATGTTAAAATAGCTGTAGTGAAAACACTTTCTGTCCCCAGCTGAAGCTGCTGATGGAACCCATCAGCGCTAACATCTTAACAGGTTGTAGCTGAGTACAGAGTAGACTATCCCAGCAGAGACAAGTCAGAGGTGAGTGAAAATATTCTCAGTGAGATGAATGTTGTAGATTTCCTGCTGTGCATTTTTGTGGTGCTCTGCAAATACAAGGAGAGAAAAAAATCAACAAGCAATAAGATTAGTTGCTGGATGATCATGTCTATGTATAGCACGGTTTGGGGAAGAGTGTTTTAATAAAATAGCTATTAATTTTCTTTGACACTCCTTCAGACAACTGAACTGATAACTATTTTATCCTGTTTTGAGTGTATTTCAATATTCAAAATTAGCTCCTGTTAAATACTATGTCTCGAAGTAACAATGCTTTGGGCTTGAAGATCTTGTTGCTTCACTAGAGTAAATCAGTACTGCTCTGTGATAATAATTGTATTTACTACACCAACTGATAAACCAAAAAGAACTTTTACCATTGATCTTTTATCTATTCCAAAAATGAATTACAAATTGTAGGAACTCTGAGGCATTTACACTGTACTAGTTTAATCACAGTAATCTTTCTACCCTCAATGCTGAAGATTGACATTTAGCTAGGGCATACCAACATATACATTTCTATCAAAATTAATTTATATTCCTTTGGAACAATCAACATGTTATCTAGGGATATTTTTATTTAACTCCATTAAAATATGACTGCATTACAGACAATTATTTGCAATTAACAGCAACAGCAACTACAATAAAAACAACAACAAAAAATGTTTTCTCTGTGACATGTGACTGTCATGTTTCCCAGAAAACCTTTCTATCTGGACAAAGTGTACATTTCATACTGAACATATTACAGACATTTGGGTTGGTCTAATCCACCAGTATACCAGGTATTTACATGAAAGCAGTTTTTCAGCATGTTTAATTCTACTTCACGCTTCTCTTCCTGAATTTATAACATAACTTCTCCAAATACAGATAATGTCATTTGGGTACATAATTGCCATCAAACCATACCTATGTTCTCATTATGCAAGTAAATTCAGGCAATTATACCTATACCCAAGAGTAAAAATAATAATACTAAAAGTAAAAGAAAAATTCAAAGTAAGGAAAATACAACACCAGCACTATGAAATACAAAGCTAGTTAGATTATCACAGAAAAATTTCTCATTTACAATTATAATTTCTTTATAACTGGCATAGAATAACGAATGTAATCATCACCTCTGGTTAAGATCAGCTTCACTGTTTCGTTTTTTTTTTTTTTTCGCTTCATATTTTGCTTTTCTCACAAGGAACTTTAAATAATCAATGCTAGATTCCTTTGTGATGATCCTTTTGTCCCCTGAGAGACTGGCCCTCAGAGGATGTTAAGAGACTGAGAAAGCATCCAGCCCTCTCAAGCTATCTCGAGATCTTAGAAACTGTTTTGCAGTGTTTGTTTTGTGAGGTTTTTTGTTCGTTTGTTTGTTTTTAGATAAACTAGGTATAGAGGGCTATTTGTAAGCAAGAAGTTTTGTATGGGGTCTGCAGAAGTCATGTCCCATGGAAGTTTTGAAAAGAGGTGCTTAGCCTCTCCTGCACACCAGCCGGGAACAATTTATTGATGTAAGTTCATGATGCTATTCACTTAAATGGTTTAAGCAAAGAGGTTTTGGTGCTATGAAGCACAGGGGTATCGTTAAGAAAGAGGGGAGAGAAAAGCAAAGACAAAGTTCAGAAGGAAAAGATACAGCCAGCAGGAAAAAAGGAGGATTAAAAATCATATACAGCAGAGTGACTAAAAAACTCTAGGTAACACAATACCTGAGGTAAAAAGAGACTAAAATATTCTCAATGTAGAGAAAAGAAAAATGGGACCAGTAAAAAAATGTCAGTGTAGCACCTTAGGGGGTTTTTCACAGATTAATTTAATACAGAATCTAAATTTCTAAAATACAGGTGGGAAGTAAACATACCAGAATATTGAGTGTTCAATTAAAGTTTGTGGGAAAATAATAAATGGAGAAGGAATGAAAAATAGATGAATGATAAGAACAATGAAGGCCCAAAAGTATAAATTTTTTTTAAATTGAAAGAGAAATAATATGTTCTACAAATGAAAACAGTTGACAGAGCCATCTTCTGGCTCTGTATTTCTGGAAGAAATTTTGTAAATAAGCATAAAACATTTTCTCAATACTGAAGTCAGACTGTTGGGATTATATAATGAAAAGATTACTGTATTATAGGATGCAAGATGCTCTTGTATTCTGCATTTTGTTCTTCTACTCTGAACAGCAGATAATGTGACGTAAGTTCCCATTGTTTTTAACAGATTCATTTGTGGTATATGACTCTATATAAAAATGCAGAATTCTACCTTAAATCAACCTCCTTTAAAACTTTCATGGTTGCATCCTTCCCAGAAACAGGAAAGCTGAGCTGAGATTCATGCAGCATTTCTAAAACCAGCAGAGAATTCACAACCTAATGGAATATTAGAGTACTGCACAAACAGAAGAGTTTGCGCAACAGCAGCAAAAACAAATGCTCTTGGAATAGGAAAGAATCTTTAAAAGTTTATTTAAGAATATCCACTATGTGGATTAGGCGGTCTCTCAATGTTATTTTTGATAATCCAGGCTTGTTCTGTCTTCTTACCTGTGGCAATACTGCTTTCTTGAAAACATTTTAAAAAACGATAATTACAGAAGAAATCTTGAACCCTCTTTTCCTATAGAAGGCCAAGAATAGACTGGAATTAGTGCACAGCAGGGTTCAGACGTCCAGCAGAATTACATGATGTTGTTGTGCACTGTGGGTACTGAATTTCCAGTCAACTTTCAATAGGAATATATATTATAATGATGTAGCAAAAGTCGACTGCAGAATTATTATTTCATTATTATAAACGTAAACTTGGAGTCACACATAGTAAATAGTAATAGCATAAAGATTATGCTATTACTTGATACTCGATACTAAAACTCCAGATTGGGATTGGTAATAGTTAATCATATCATTTTCAGACGTCCTGTTTAAAGGACAGTTATCTTGGTTTCACGTAGCACATGAAGAAGTATTAAGAGAAATGTACGTTACATAGGCATACATGCTTTCCATTTTCTATGTGTAAGATTATTGTGTAAAGTAAACTAGGATGGAAAAAAAAAATCAGATGAAAATGAACTGCCCGCTGAGAAAGGCACACAGTGATTACAGCCAATCTAAAATTCCACATAACTAAGAAAGAAAGCTGATTAACATATATTAAATAATATATTTGTCTGCCTAAAAGTAGTGGACTGTATTTGCAGAAAGACTAGATAATTATTTACATAAAACCATTCTGCTGATATTCATATGTGCTACCATGAACTTCTTATTCTAAAAAGAATGATGAAAAATGTGAAATGAACACATTTTTACTGGTACCTCCCCAGTCTCTGAACTGTTGTTTCCAAACATATTATGAAACAGAACTGCATAAGCTTGTAATTGATAATCCTGACATAGAGCCTTACAACTTTTGTTTCCTATAGTACAGAGTGTTTAAAAGTTAACATTTGTAGAACACTGTAACAGAATGTACACATACAGTACTATTGTACTCTAGATAGATGACTAAAACAGAAATATCACATGATCTAATTCAAATATTTATAAATATTGTATTTCATATCAGCTAGCCCTTCCTACAAATCTCACTGTAATACCTTTCACAGAATGCCATTAATATTAATGTAATATTAATCATAAAAAGGCTATTGTTAGTTGTACCAATATTTAACTTGTGATAACTGCAAAATCAACACAAATGAAGAAAAACAAAAGATCAGAATAACATCCACTCATTTACCTTTCTAAACTCTGTTTTCAAACAGTATGAGAGCATGGTAGGGGGATATAAAAGCTTCTATGAATGCTCTTTTTCTTCAAATCAGAACAGCTGCACACACATATGTCTTTTATTAAATAATACCCTTTTAATAAATCATGAATACACTCCAACTGACAGGAAGGTTATCAGCAAGCATCAAACCTGGATGCTTCAGAATCCAAACCAGGGACTTCAGCATTTTTAAAAGAAGGAATTTTTTATCTGTAAGATGGATTCTGTGGCGTATCCATAGCATATCCAATACCAAGGATACTAACAATGGATTTACATATAGTAATTTCATTTAGTTTACTACTTGGTATTGCAGCTTTACAATGAAGTGAATTTGCCATGACCTGAAGTAGCTCTAACTGTAGTAGGAAAAGGTTGTTATTGCTTCTATCAGGAAGGTTTCTTCATTTTCTACTCTAAGAGCTTGATTCCCTTGTTTCATGGCCTATGTATCACAAATATGTGACAGATGGTACTAACTGGCCTTGCATAGTGAAAAGAGAACTGTGAAAATATGCTGTTGGAAAATACACCAAATGTACCAAATGTTGATGCTTAAAGACTGTCTTCTAGAATTTGCTCCAATCACCAGAAAAATGTAACAATGGAGCTCAAAAAGTATATGTTTGACAATTGTCCACCAATTTCTCCTGACTTTGGAATCTTGTCTAAGTCAGTGATACAGTGAATCTAGTACCCATTGCTTTGTAGATATACTGCCCACTGCAGGTTATTAAGTTATTAGAGTAACAACTGAATACCATATCTACCTAAAGTAGATTATTCAGTTTCAGTGAAGTCTGCAGAGCTGTTAAACTGACAAAGTATGCAGCATAAACCATTAACCTCTTACAGTTAGAATACCATAAAAGCAGTTTTCAGGATAAATTAAGCCACCTTATATATATATATATTTTTCTGAGAATCTCTTTTAATTACAAGAAACTGAAATAGTCACTCCATATCATCTTGAAGGAATTAACACCCCAAACACAGCTTAGAACAGAGCTTAGAATATCTGTTTTGCCCGCAGTGCCCTGAAGTAGCTTAAACCAGGCTGCAAGCCAGTACTTCAGAGACAAAGTTCTCCTAATAAAATCCTTATTGATTTTTAGAACACAATGTTTTTAGAACCTATTGCTTTTAGCACATTATAGGCAAAGATTTTTTGTTTGTTTTCCAAATAAGCAATCAAAAGATCATGCATTACTGTAACCCAATGCTCTAAAAGCACTATCTCCACCCCACCCAATGTCTCTGCGGGATGCCTCAAAGGTCTAAGAAGTATTGACAATGATTGTTCCACATTTCAAATTGGAAACAAAATCACAAATTTGAGTAAATTAATTTCACTGTCTCACCTTTAAGGAATTTTAAAACAAGATGCAAAATTCATACTCAATTTTTTTTTCCAAATTATGAATATTTACTACTTATTAATATTCCCAAAGCAGCTCCTGCCTGAAGCCTCAGGGGCAGATCGCTCAGAGGGGACTTGGAGTCACTGTAGATCATTAATGAATTCAGGCCTCCCTATGCATCAGAGCGCTGTGTGGGATATGGGCCATGTGGCTGGTAAGGCTAAACCTCATGGCCAGAGCACATACCAGGAACAGGGCAGCTGGGGCATCCCCAGACCCATGACTGTGAGAGATAAGGGCTGACTGAATTGAGCAGGGTGTGGGAGGTCCCAGGGGAGGCCTTGTGGAGACAGTAATGGATGGTAGTTCCCACATAGCTCTGATATAAAATTGTTGCTGCTGCTGCTGTGACATGGACATTTCTGAATGGCTTTGTTGGGTTTAGGTACTTTGGGTTTCATTTTAAGGAACATAAAGGGTGCTTCAGACCTCCTTTGTTTATTCTTTGGAGAGAAGCTGCATTCTCTATAGGGGTTTACCCCTTTTAAATTGCAATGGACTACAAAGAATGCCTTGTGAGCTGTGTTATTTGAGCTCAGAACAAACGCAGTAGTTCTAAGTGTGGCTAAGAAAGCCCTTATCTCTCACCACCTGCATAAGTAGTTCTCGGATATGAATTGATTTTTATACTGAATGGCATTCAAAATCCAGGAGGCTAATAAAAATATAGATAGCAATCATAGGTGTGATGAAACAGAACACACTTCATTCCACTGGGACATTACCCTCATACATACATCACCAAGGGACAGTCTCCAGGACAGCTTCAGAGCCGCAGAAACTTTAAGAGCCATAATGTCTTAAATAGCCTGAAAGTAGCAGAACACCCCGCTATATCTTTTTATTCTTAGTATTTGAAATCAGAAAAATAAACAACTGTATTAGATGTCCATTTTAGTATGCACAGTTTTTAAGAATGTAGAAACTACACTGCTTGTTCTACTTACACGTTTTTTTTTCCTCTGCTTTTTGGCCTTTCAAAAGCATATGATTACCATAGAAATTTTGTATTGCCAACTGTTAATCAATCAATAGTTATGACAAAACATCAAGCACTGTCTCAGTATACAAGATTATAATAAAAATTAGAGTACTATCTCTTTAAGTAAGTGGAAAATTGAAATGCAAACATCTTTGAGAATCACACAGTTTATCCAGTTTAAACAACTTTAAGATATAATTTCAGAGACATCTCACACTATTCTATTAACAGAACTTTTGACCCTAATAGGTCTTCCAAGAAAATAATTAGCTTTAGGATGTATTTAAGTAAATGAACAGATGAAAAAAAAAAATAAATTACATTTACAGTTCCTTAATCATTTCAGTGAATTGTCTGCATTTGAACAATGAGGCTTCCTGGCTGATATTTTCACTTAGAATTTGACAGAGGGAAGCTGGAAAATTTGCCATGAAAAGAAAGCATCGACTTGTGGCTGTTCCACACTAATGGCTTCCTTAGGGACTAATAAAATAAGTTAGAGACTAATAAAAAAACTGACCTTTTATTTAGGATAACAATGAACCTTAGCTGCCAAGTCAAGTCAGATCCATTATTCTAAATGACAAGACAAAAAGCTCAAAGCAGAAGTCACATACTTCCCATGAACCTAATATATTATCATACAAGAACATTTAAGTTCCTCAGTCCTAAGGACAATAAATTTGAATGTGGTGAAGCAAGACATACTAATTTGGTAAAATTCTCCCTTCTGACTACAATATTGCTAATATTCTCAGAGAAGCTCTGGGGAGAATGTTGATGATACAGCACCACACAAGATTTCAGATTCATGAAACACATGAAATGTCGTGAAAATAGTGGCACCAAGTCAGATTGCAAAACTTTCTTGTTCAATTTCTTATCTCAAAAAATGGATATAAAAGACTAAGAACACAGAAGTCAATAGGACAACTCCACAGTGCTCCACCAGCCTTTGGGACTTCCTGAGCTAGTTAAGTCTGCTACTTAATTGAAAAAACATCACTGCTAGTGCCTTTTGAACCTGACACCTGCTAGTTTCCTCTGATACCACCTTCTTCTCCGCAGTGGAAGAAACAGTTTATCCTTACATACACTGTGAATCATAGAATCATTAAGTTTGGAGAAGAGCTGTAAGATGATTGACACCAACTCTCAACCCATGCCCACTAAACCATGTTCCTAAGCGCCACACTTACCCCTTTCTTGAAAGTCTCCAAGGGACTGTGACTCCACCACTCACTGGACAGCCTGTTCCAATATCTCATCACTCTTTATGAGAAGAAATTTTTCTTAATTTCCAACCTGAACATCCCCTGGTGCAACTTAAGGCCATTACCTCTCATCCTGTCACTGTTACCTGGGAAAAGAATCCGACCCCCACCTCATTACAGCTGCCTTTCAGGGAGTTGCAGAGAGCAATAAGGTCTCCCCTGAGCCTCCTCTTCTACAGACTGAACAATCCCAGTTCCCTCACCTTCTCCTCATAAGACTTGTACTCCAGATCCTTCACAGCTTAGCTGCCCTTCTTTGGACATGCTAGAGGGCTTCAATGTCTATGTTGCAGTAAGGGGCCCAAAACTAAACACAGTACTCTTGCACTGTTATTTCTAATTCAAGCCAGGATATCATTAGCCTTCTTGGCCACCTGGGCACACGGCTGGCTCATGTTCAGCTGACTGCTGATTGATATCCCCAGGTCCTTTTCCTCAATGCAGCCACTCTGCCCCAAACCTGTAGCAACGTATGGTGCTGTCATTCAACGCAATGGATGATCAAATCACTTCACTTCTTCAAAAAACATTTAAGAAAGAAAAGGCTTAAAGAACTGTGGATAGGTTTCTTCAGCTTTAGTTAGGAGTGTGAGCCAGATAGAACTTTGGACTTCAAATATCCAAGATAAAAATATTTTAAAGAGGCAACAAGATTAAAAAGTTTATTTATAATTTACTTCATTATTAAAAATAATTGATTTATTAAACTGAAGGAGACTCCTGACAAAAGTAGAATTGAAAACTTTTCTCAAAGACTTTCCAGGAATAAGTTTTTCAGGAGTAGCAAAGCATGACCCCTCCAAAACAGATGAATTCTAGGAAAACCAGGGGAAACATTTAACACTTCAAGAAGTGAAGTTCTGTACCGCACTTCAGTTACTTCCTTATTGCATTTATTCACAGAAGTAATCTGCTACATGTTACACACTCCTTCCGCATCAATTTGAACAGCAAAGAAGATTTTACACATTTCAGTGAAGAAATTTTCACAAGATGAAAACAAATGTATTGAAAAGGTCTGTTAGTATATGAAGTAGTTTTGGTCTTAAATGATATTAAATAGCATTATAAATTGTTTGTAATCAGTAAAAATACCAGCTCTATGAAAATTTTATCCACTAAGCTTATCCAACTTTTCTATGATTTTTATACTGTAACACATTTTCTTGACTCAAATTCATATCCCCTGTGGAATTTTTCAGCAGATTTAAAAGGAAACAATTAAAAGAAGGTAGCAACTTACATAGTAAAGACATCAATAACATCTCCTGCAGCTCTTGTCATCTCGAAGTAGGTTTGCAGAATGTTGACAGTTCCTGAAAGTGCTTCATGGCCACAACCACAGAACAGTGCAACACCAGCATACAGCAATATGGTAGCAATCAAAGATGCATAGGGAATACCTCCCAGGCATTTGATGCAACACTCAAAGCACCCTACAAAGAAAAAGAAAGTTGTTTGTTAATATATCAAGGAAAAGAAAAAAGTATTTTTATCTTGAGAAATGCTTCTGTAAATCGAAGATGGCAGGCCAAAGACAGATTAGATCAGGTATAAAAACCCATAATTTCAGAAAATCTGTGAGAGAGCACAGGCTAATTCAATTTTTGAGCTTTCTTAGTTGCTATTTGGCCTATTAAATGTAGACAGGCCAGCTGATTAACATAGAATATTCAACACTGTATTATTTCTTATACAGTTTCATTTTTTGATTCAGAGCAGATTACAGTGTCAATTCCAGGTTATACCAATATTCACAACTCCTGTTGCTCAGCTATCAGATTTCTGAGAAGGATCCTCAATAATGGGGAAACCATAGGGAGCATCCAATTCAGTTCCTTCCATCACCATACATTTTTTTCACCTGCAGACAGTGACAACAGAATTTCTCCACCCCATAGCACCATTTGAGGATGTAACCAACTCTTCATATGTCACTAAGATATCTAATAATAACATTTCTGTTTTCTGAGCTTCTCTTATTGCCCTGCCAGTGAGGGAGTTGGGGAGGCTCAACGAGATTGGAGGGAACAGAACCAGGTCAGCTGACCCCAATGGGTCAAAGGGATATTCCATTCCATATGAAGTCATGCAAAAAAAAAACAAAAACAAACCAAAAAAACCCACCAAACCAAACATTCAAACATTAAGGGGAGTTGGCCAAGGCGGCAGCCACTACTCAAGGAGTGGCTGGGCATCATTCAGTGAGTGGTGAGCAATTGTGTTGTGCATCACTTGTTTTGTGTATATGCATACATGACTATTTATGTGTGTATATATAGATATATTATCATTACTGTTATTTCTCTCTTCATTTTTTGTCCTAGTAAATGGTGTTTAGCTGCTTGCTGGGTTAAACCACAACAATTTAGGCCAGTTTCAAATATACACATATTTTAGTTAAACAGAAACCTCTACTGATATTTTGTAAATACAGATTACCTGAAAGGCAGTGTTTGAACTGCTGGATAATTTCTATTAAAAAAAAATAAAATAAAAATATACTAAACATGCACAAGACATAATCAGGCTTCATAAATTAGAATAATTTTTAACTACATATGATGGTTCCATCACAACAGAAGCAAAGATATTGTTTGAGATTGTACTTTTTTTTTTTACAAATTATCTCAGCAAGTCATCCATCTCCAGTTGCCATCACACATTTCATGGTTGAAACACTGCCCTCCCTTGCAATATTTTGGCTGAAGGATATATCCTTCTCTCTACTCATGGCACCCTACTGTGCTGACAGGAGGTAGATTTCCTTTTCAGCAGCTACATAGGGCTTTCAATGTCAAGAGATCACTTTATGTCTGTTCAGTGATTGTAAAGTCCAGAGTTTTATATCTAGGAAGTCTGTGGGTTTTCCTTTAGTGGGAGGTCTTAAGAGACTAGGAAAACAAATGCTTGTGGAGTAACTAGTTCTGCAAGCAGATAAATTACTCAATCTTTTAAAATTCTCTCATTCCTATTTTCTAAGATTACCCCTAGCAATACTATAATTTGTTCCTCAGAGCTTAAAATCCTACACAAATACTGTTTGTGGATCCTGCACTGGCTAACCTACTGTCTAATAGGCATAGAAAAAAAGAAATACGTATTCAAAATATATATATATTGAGCAAGGAAGACAGGGAAATAGATGTTTAATTGCAGAGATTAGTGAAAAATGCCCATTGCAATTTTCAGCACAGCATAAGGGCAGAAAAAGCCTCTGGAAATTAGTAGTCTATACCTCTCAGCACTGTAAGAAATAGTAATGAGGGAGAGATGACAGTAAGTAGAGTGACACTGGGAGTGATGTACTAGGGCCTGGAATGTCAAAAATGAAAAAGTAAGCTGTACATAAACATCTACGGGGGCACATGGACTTTAGAGAGTATTCCTTAATATTGCAATGGTGTGAGGCAGGGAGAAAGAAAATAATTTCCTAAAGATTTCTTTTTCATCTTCAGAAACAGGCAAAGTGGAAGCGAGAAAGCTAAAGAAATGACGAGATAGGAACAAAACAAGCTAATATTCTGAATTAGAATAAACACGATTGAGGTCACTTTCAAATACGACTGCTATATTAGTACTATGAGCATTTTTATCTGGAAACAGTCATCTTTGCACTGCCTCCTGAAGCTGCTGAATCTGACCCCCCCGTCCAGTGACAGCTGACACAATCTGATCCCACAAACTGTATAAAAAATCTCATGTCAGTAATATTACTTTGGCTCTAATACAGTAAAACATATCCTACCATGAAATAGCATAGCAAAATGATATATTTGGCATAGCAGAGTAATATATTCTAGTGACTAGTAGAGCTGAACAAAAATAGATGTAATAAAGTGCTATCTAAATTTTATCAGAAATCAATATTTTTTTCAATTGTTTAAATTTTAAAAGGTAACTGTAACATTTATAATTTGTGAATAAGAAAAATTCCTTCTGTTCCTATCTCACATTACAATTTCTCACACTTGTAAGCCTTTGACAGAAGCATGTACAAAAGTATATTTTACCAATTCAAGAATTTGTTGCTGACTAAGGAATCAACAGAAAATTTCCTTTAAACATGTAGCTTTTAAATAATTTTTTATCCTTTAAAACCCTTCTGACTTATTCAGCTCTTCCTCATGCCTATTACCTTTCTTACTACTTACTTCATGAATAACGCTAGAGTTTTCAGTGTTGTCAAACCAAATCAAAACTAAAGAAAAGCAGTGTGTCAGGAATAAGATAAAATGGATATCGCTCATCAGTCGTACACCACAGAAGGTAATGTGCTGCAGGTTACATTTCCTCTGATTCTTTTTATCAGCTGTTCAGAATGTGAAAATAGATGTTCAATAACCAAACAATAGAAATGCTATTTTAACTAGCACAATACTATTGAACCAGTACAGAGTGTGACTCAGCTGTACCATGTGCGTATAGTGTATGTCTGTGTGAGAGAGAAAGTCATTCAGGGCTCTGAACATCATCTTCACAAGGTAGATAGAACACAGCCACAGAAATAATTACTAGGAAAGATAAAAAAAAAA
>JACDJE010000690.1:83631-140357 GCA_016647715.1 Pavo muticus
CTCTGGAAATAAAGACGAGTGCTTTCAAACAGTTCTCTCTACAGAATAAACCTATTTAATCTCATAAATTTCAGCATTTACTCTTATTATGATGTTTTCCAATATTCTCCCTCAGGCAAAAGTCAAAATCTGGTGGAACTATATATTTTTACATAAGCCATAGAAGTAATCCAAATTAGCATTCTTCTTTGGAACTTACAATACGAAGAACTGCATCAATCACATTTTTTGATAAGTCATTGCACAGAGAAAATATAATAATGAAGGTGGCAAGACAAGGAATTTTACGTTATGTAGATAAAATCAAACTCCAAATACTAAATATGTTTAGCTATCCAAATAGTGCTTATTAAGTTTGCTTTTCATATATTTACTTTCCAGCCATCAAAGGTCTCACACAAAACCACCTCATTTCCTCTTAGTAGAATCCTTACTGTCCATTATCAGTAATAATCTCAATAAGGGAAAAAACTTCTTCTTTAAAAGGCTTATAAAACTGTCTTTGTCCAGACAAATCTGTGCACAATTCTTCCACTTTATGTTATTGTTTTTATCAGGCAAGTATTCTAACGTGTATCCAGGTACACCAGCCAAACATAACTTCACCTTGTCTGTTTATATAATCTCTTCTCTACATTAAGGAAGGAAAGTATTAAGATCTTGAGCAGAAGATGAGGTTGTGATTGTGATTTACATACTATTTATGCACACAAATCGCACCACCACAATCATTTCTTTGTTTTTGTCTTAGTGATATGTGAACTCTTTCTTCGCATGCAGCATCCATAACTGACAGATAAAACAAAAATTTCATTTCTGGCCAGTACATTAAATAAATAGATAGACAGACAGACAGACAGATAGATACATGAGAGATTCAGGACATATCTTTTCCCACATCCATTTGTGAAAGTGAAATTTAGATCAGTGGTATAACCAGATTCAGAATGCAATTATGTTACAGTCTTCTAAATAAACTGTTATAGAAAACCCAACCAACCCAGACTTCTATGGAAAAAAATAGAATCATAGAATGTCTGGGTTGAAAAGGGCCACAACGATCATCTAGTTTCAATCCCCTGCTGTGTGCAAGGTCACCAACCATTAGACTAGGCTGCCCAGAGCCACATCCAGCCTGGCCTTGAATGCCTCCAGGGATGGGGCATCCACAACCTCGTTGGACAGCCTGTTCCAGCACATCACCACCCTCTGTATGAAAAACTTCCTCCTAGTATCTAAGCTAAACCTCCCCTGTCTCAGTTTAAAACCATTCCCCCTTCTCCTATCATTATCCACCCTCGTAAACAGCCATTTCCACTCCTGTTTATATGCTCCCTTCAAGTACTGGAAGGCCACAATGAGGTGTCCTTGGAGCCTTCTCCAAACTAAACAATCCCAGTTCCCTCAACCTTTCCTCATAGAAGAGATGCTCCAGCCCTCTGATCATCTTCGTGGCCCTCCTCTGGACCCACTCTAAGAGCTCCAAGTCCTTCCTGTACTGGGGGCCCCATAGAAGAAAAAAAACCAAACAGTACAGAGAGATCTTTTAGGTTTGTTTTGTTTCTCCTTCACAAGACATTTTCAGCTAGAACTTCTAAGAGAGTCCATTACTTATCACAGGTAACTACATCTCCAAAATGAGCAAGTACTTTAGATGATCATATAACACCTAAATGACATTTTTATTTATCTATTTTTCTTAAATAATTTTCTATCCAATATTAGGAAGCAGGACAGCAGAGTAAGTGAATCTTCCTTGCCTTCCATGCCAGGCTAGGTATGCATTTTTTCATATCTAAATTTATACCACAAGACATGCAGCTTTCATGACAAATAAACTCAAATATAGTTTATCAAATCATCATAAAACATACAGATTTAGTTCTGAATTTTGCTAAGCTAGCCTTAATCTCATTAACTAAAGCTACTGTTATGTCATATCTGACTTGATAAATACATCCATCAAAACACATAGCTCTGAAAAAGTCAACACGTTTAACAGCAGGGGGACTGGACTAGGTGATTCTAAGTCATTCCTTCCGACCTCAACCATCCTGTGATTCTGTGATTTTCTTCACTGTGAATTTACAGTGAAGTAAATTAAATTACATGTTCATCAAGCACATAGATGTGTATGTTTTCAGAACTCAGGATCTAATATCAGTTTTACACATTATCCACATCTGTAAATAAAGCAGATATTATTTACATATTCAGTTGATATCACTGGAAGGAAGAAAAAACATTCTGCTGAGTAATGAGGAATATGAGTACCACTCATGATAAAAATAAATACAGATTGTCATGTGACACAAATTGTATCTTCACTTCCTCATCTTCAAGTTGTGTGATCAAAATGTTTGCTTGAAGCAGCACATGGTATTTGGAATTTTGAACTGTATTTCATATTTTGTCAATGAATCTTCCTTTGGTTTCCATTCAAATTGTGTTCTAATTTCACCTAAGAAAAAAAGAGCCTGCTGGCATGGAAGCTCTAAACACATCACAGGAGAGAACAACAGGCAGAAACAATCTAACTCTCCCGATACTGTCCCAAGTACAGAGGACAGACAAGGCATCTGGTATGTAGCTTAGCAAAGCTGCAAATCTGAGAAAGCAACATTTCAGAACCACTAAACAAAGAGTACTGCTATCTGGAAAACGTGCTGCAGGCACATCCTGTGTAATTGTGTTCTAACTGTGAATAAGGCTCATCATACTCTCACCATTATACTACAGCTACAGTAAAAGGGAAGAAAACTTGATCACCTTGCCATATCAAACACTAATAACTTGAGTACCTTTCCTCATCTGATCACAGAGATGGCTTCTCCTTTAAATTTTGCTTCTATGAGAATATCTACTGTTAAAGAATAACCTAGCCCCCAGGTAGGTCAACACTTCCTCCCAACTTGGTGTCATCTGCAAACGTACTCAATCCCGTCGTCCAAGTCATCATTAAAGACATTAAACGAGACAGGCCCCAACACTGACGCCTGGGGAACACCAGACATAATACATTCCTTTAAAACTAGTGTTTTGTTCAAACTGTTATAAGCGACTTGATCTCTAGAAGAATAAGAATAACATGCACAGAAAATCTCAAAAGGATTTTTAAGAAAATGAGAAATAATTGGAAGAAAATATAGGTTTTCTCTTGCACTTTGAATTCTGTAGTGTTACTGGATCTACCTTGACTTATCTACTTAGGGGTACTGGATCTTAACCAATCAGGAATTATCTAACGTGAAAATTCAAAAAATTATCGTTAAGGTTTTTTAAGTCGTTCTACAGAGAGGCAGTTGCTACATTTAAAATGCGACAAAAGCTTAGGAATTGTGAAAAGATCCTTGTTTATTTAGATGTAGCATTTCTGGATATAGATTGAGATACCTAAGAATGTGCAATCCCTCACAGTTACTCCAAGACATGCTTGCTTTTAAGAACCCATTTGGCGTAAAAGACAACTTCAAGCGTGGAGATATACTCAGGATATGCTGAATATTGAAGGTAGCTACTTTTTTGAAATGTATCTTTAGATTAACTGGCATAAAATGTATTTCTAGAAATCAACTTTGTGCACTAGTTAGGATAACTTGATTACACAGAGAGCTATATTAAGAATCAGCATCTCTGCAAACTCTCACTAGAATTCACTCATTCAGACCTCAGCCTCCAGAATTCTCCCTCCATAGAAATATAATATCACATATCTCACCCTGGAACAAAAAAGGAACAAAAGACTTATTTTCTTAATTGACTGTGCTCTGGCTCTCTGGCTTGTTGAAAGCTTTAGTCATCCAAGGAATATGACTTAAATTATTTGAATGATATTAGGATTATCTCAGCATAGATGTTGTGAAAAGTTCCCTTGCACAGGCCTCAGCAACAACGATAATATTGCAGTGTACAAATCCAGGCTTTTCCATCATGTTTATCACTGTGTTTAGTCTTCTGATTACAAATAGAACATTCAGAAAAAATCATAAAACCCATTTCAAAAGGCAAATTATAATACAGTAGTCTAAAAATAGGGTGTTTGAGATGCACAAACTGAATGCACAAGTGAGGAATCCTCTGGTGACAAGAGCAACATCATTTTATAAACATTTATAAGAGCTGATGTTTTCTTAAGGGGCTAAATGCTGAAAAAATTGGAATAGAAGAGGCAGAGGTGAAATAGTTGGTCCTTCATCTGACCTGAATTCCAGAAGATATGTGGGAACTTGTCTACAGTAATCACAAGAAAAGGAATCTATTGGCCAGCTTAGTTCTTATTTCAGATCAGTTCCAGTGTTATTTTATCCTTAATAGGCTCAAAGAAATAAAACTGAAATAGTCAACTGTTTTTTTCTCTATCCTATGCCAATGCAAGTTTGTTCTGCACTTTTATTTGAAAAGTAAAGACTTACAGGTACATTGCTACATACGTACATAAAAAAATTCTAAAAAATGTAATATACATTTCAGTATTTTAGACGAATTCACCTTAAATTGCTAGGTGCCACAGTTTTAACAAAGGCTTTAATTAAGTCAAATTTTGAAATATTTTAGTTACAGATTTGAGAATTAAGACCAACTTAGATCAGTAGTCCAATGTAAACTCGTATGTTCCATAAAATGGAAGATTTTTTTCTTTAGTTTGCAAAGTCTGCTTGTGGAAGCACCAACTTCTTAAGACTTTTTTCAATGGGAAAACAGTAGCACAGTTGCTATCATGACCTTCAAATAACTGCCTTACAAATACATTTAAGAACACCTTTTTTATTCTGAGTGTATACGCAAATTGTGAATTTCTTTCAATTCATGATTATTTTCATTGGAAAGTATGGAGAACTGCAGACTATAGAGTGTTCTAATATTAGCACAAAGCAACAACAACAACAACAAAAACAACAAACAAAACAATAGAACTGTCCCTGTCTTACTTATAATGACAGACTCTTGCTCTGAGTCATGAATAATGGCAATTAAAATTTAACGAGGGCAATAGAATTTGAAATTTTTGTACACTGCTTAAATCATAAAACCCTAGAATTGCTTAAGTTGGAAGGGACCTTAAATATTATCTAGTTCCAACCCCCTGCAGTGGGCAAGCATTAAACCAGGCTGCTCAGGATCCCATCCAACCTCGCCTTGAGCACCTCCAGGATGGAGCTTCCACAACTTCTCTGTGCCTCACCACCTTCTGAGTAAAGAACTTACCCCTAATATCTAATATAAATTTATCCTCCTCTAGTTTAAATCTATTCCCCCTTGTCCTATCACTATCAGATCATGTGAAAAGTCAGTCCTCCTCCTGCTTCTAAGTTCCCTTCAAGCACTGGAAGGCTGCAGTGAAGTCTCCCTGGAGCTTTCTCTTCTGCAAGCTAAACAAGCCCAACTCCCTAAATCTTTCTTCATAGACGAGGTGCTCCAGGCCTCTAATCATTTTTGTGGCCCTCCTCTGGACCCGCTCCAACAGCTCTGCTTCCTTCCTCTACTTGGGGCCCCAAAAACGTGGTTAGATGCCATGAAGTAGTTGGCCGCATGCATATTGTACGGTCCACTAAGGCCTCTTCCATCCTTATCAAGGGGAACACTCACCTTCTCACGTTTCATATAATAAGAAATTAGCTATAATTTCATTCAGAACTGCCTCTTAACTTTATTAAGTACTCAGAATTCCAGCTGAAATTATGTTTGAAAAAAAAAAAATTGCTAGAGAAAAAACTCAGCTCAGTAATATTAATAATGAATCATAGCACATTCTATATCAGAAGTATAAAACAGATTTTCATTTTCATCATATCCCTTCAAAACATTTTTCAATTATATTCAAGGTAATTAAATCCTGAATAGATTGCTCAAATGGTTTCCCAATAATTCTGTTTTAATGTACCGTGATACCAACATGGAACAAGCTTCTTAGAGAAGAAATACTACTTCAAGAATCCTGCAATAGAATAACACTGTGCTATTCAAACAACTATATTTAGCAAATCCACCTGGCAGAGAGATGTATAATTTTTGTGTTTCTACTCTCTGATATAATAATCTTTCAAAGACAAATTAAAAATAAGTTTTATATCTGGGCTAGCTGATATTAAAACAAATACAAAAAAGTTTTCAACTAAATTAGAAGACATATCTAACATAAGTAAACGTCTTCAATCTTTTCAAAGCACGCAGCATGGCCACTTACACAGTGAGTAAGAGAAAATCCTTTATTTGTTCTAGATTAGAAGTCACATATGTATCCTTACTTAGCCCAGACACCAAACATGCTTCTGTTGCGCTCCATACTTCTGAATCTGAAAAAACAAAGGCCACCTACAACCTCTTTTCCTAGGAAACTGATACACAGCCAGATATGACTAGTCTACATACACACATCACGACACCCAACATGAAATTGAAAAAATGAAAAAATTATCTGTTGAATATATCTACAAAATAAACAAGAATTAACCAGCACATATTACAATTTCAACTCCTCTTTTTTTTTTGTCTTAGCCATACTTCAGCAATAATCAATTATGTGAGTACGAAAATTCATATACTCTCATAAGGGCCTGCACTCTTTTATCAGTGAGTAAATAGCTTGTTGTCTTCCTCTGTTGCAGCAAAGTAACACAACAGTGTTACTTTGTTTTTTTTTAATATATATTACTGTGTCAATTTTCTATCAAATTATGAGAATTACTTGATACCAAAACATCAATAAAATAGTACCATGAACCAAGCTACATAATTTGTCCCTTTTAGCAAAACACAGATCTAAGCTATTGTGACAGTAGAGAATCAACAAATTGGCAGCTGTCTTATTATGAGAAATGTCCAAAGATCTAGATTTCATGTAGTGATGGCAAATTTGATCCTTTGGCTTTATAATAGAACCTAAACAACTACTCCGCATCACTTCTCTACTCTACGGGTCCCAACTACATAATGAAACTATCCTGAACTGAACTGTTTAAAGCAAGACATTTTATCACCCTTGCTAGTCAGATAAGAAGTTAGCCTTTCTTTTTACTACTTAATTTTGTTCATATTATTATTTGATGGACAGCTAAATGATCATCCTGTATGCTACATACTTCCTTCAAGGTATCAGTGCCACCTTTCTCAGCGCTGTCAATTGTAGCTCTAACAAAGTGCTAATTTAAGTGAAAGCTCCTGGCTTCACATCTCACAGCTTGTCAAGGAAATTGGCTTTTTTATGCCCCTACACAAGGATTCGTTTTGTAAGAAAATGGGTATATGGTTGACTGCAAACATGTGGCCTGTCTCATCAACTTAAAAGGAAATTAACACTATAAATTCAATAAAATATGCAGAATAGGAGACAGAGATCAGGAGGTGACATCACACCACAAATATTTCCAAATACTATGGTCTCATCCTAAGCTTGAATTCATTGTATTTTTGAGTAAACACCTAAGAAAACACTTAAGTAGTGAAGTCCCACTAATATAACAGAATAAACAGTACTAGTTTAGGCCCCTTATAAAACACTTCCCATCTCCTCAACCACAATTGTTGCTGCTGTTCCTTAGGCCTATTCAGAGAATCATGGAATGGCTGAAGCCGGAGGGGACCTTAAAGATCATTTGCTTCCAACCCCCTTTTGCAGACAGGGTTGGTGACCACTAGATCAGGCTGCCCAGAATCCCATCCAATCCGGCCTTGAACAGCTCCAGGGTTGGGGCATCCACAGATTCTCTAGACAGCCCGTTCCAATACCTCACCACTTTCTGAGTAAAAAATTTCTTCCTAATATTTAATCTGATCCTCCCCTCATCTAGTTTAAAGCCATTCCCCCTTTTCCTATCACCATCAGACTGTGTAAAAAGTTGCTCTTCCTCCTGTTTATAAGCTCCCTTAAAGTAGGAAGGCCACAGCAAGGTCTCCTCAGGGTCTTCTCTTTCCAACTCCCTTGATCTTTCTTCATAGGAGAGGTGCTCCAGCCTTCTGATCATCTTTGCAGCCCTCCTCAGGACCCACTCCAATAGCTTCGCATCCCTCATGTACTGGGGCTTAGACACGATACCTCCAGATGTAGCCTCACAAGGGCAGAATAGAGTGGGACAATCACTGCTCTCTCTCTGCTGGCTACCCCTCTTTTGGTGCAGCCCTGAATAGTGTTGGTTTTGCAGGCTACAAGAGCATACTGCTGGCTCATGTCCAGCTTTTCATCCACCAGGACCCCTAAGCCCTTCTCCGTAGGGCTGTTCTCAAGTAGTTCTCCCGGTCATTACTCGTATCTGGGATTGCCTCAACCCAAGCACAACACCTTACGCATGACCTTGTTAAACCTCTTTAGATTCCTGTGTGCCCACTTTTCAAGTGTGTCCAGGTCCCACTGTATGGTGTCCCTTCCTTCTATTGTGTCAACAGCACCACAAAGCTTGGTGCCATCAGCAAATTTGCTGACTGTACCCAATCCCACTGTCTGTCATTGATAAAGATGTTGAAGAGGAACAGTCCCAAGAAAGATCTGTGAGGGACACCACTCATTACCAGCCTCCACTCAGACAGAGATCCATTGACCACAACCCTCTGGCTGCAACCATTCAACCAATTCCACATCCACCAAATAGTTCACCCTTCAAATCTGTATTTCTCCAATTTAGAGACAATAATGTGGTGTTGGACCACATAAGAGGCCTTGCACAAGTCCAGGTAGATGACATCAGTTGCTCTTCCTTTGTCCACTGATGCAGTCGCTCTATTATGGAAGGCTACCAGATTGGTCAGGCATGATCGGCCCTTGGTGAAACTGTAATGGCTGCCTCCAATCACCTCCTCATCTTGCATGTGCCTTAACATACTTTCCAAGAGGATGTGCTCTATGATCTTGCCAGGCACAGATGCGAGGCTCACCAGCCAGTAGTGCCAGAGGTCTTCCTTTCTTCCTTTCTCCCTTTCTTAAAAATAAAAGTGATGTTTCCTTTCTTCTATTCACCAGGGACTTTGTCCGACAGGCACAAATTTTCAAATATGATGGAGCGGGGCTTGACAACCACATCAACCAGTTCCTTCAGGACTCTGGGATGCATACCATCTGACCCCATAGGCCTGTACACGTTCAGCTTCATGAGGCAATCTTGGCCTTGCTCTATCACAATGGGACGGATTTTGCTCCAACAACCCCTGCCTAGAGGTTCTGGAACAAAAGAGTTTCCTACGATATTTAAGACATAAGGACATCTATTATGATCAAGTACTTAGTTAATGAAAACTGTTGTGCAATACCAGAGCTCACCTATGATCTCCCATACTTTCCTCAGTGCCTGAACTTATAAGGAAAAAGTCAAGGCCTAAAAAATACTGAGCTTAGTTTTTCTTTTCCAAAACTTCCAGGATGAATCTATACCATAGACTCATAGAACCACAGAATCCTCAGAGTTGAGTTGGAAAGGATCTTTAAAGGTCATCTTGTTCAACTCCCCTGCAATGAACAGGGACATCCACAGCTTGATCACATTGCTCAGAGCCTGATCCAGCCTTGCCTTGAGTATCTACAGGGACAAGGCATCCACCACACCTCTGGGCAACCTGTGCCAGTGCCTCACCACTCTCACTGTAAATGACATTTTCCTTATATCTAATGTAAATCTACCATCTTTAAACTCAAAACCATTTCCCCTTATTTTGTCACAACAGACCCTGCTAAAAAGTCTGTCCTCTTCTTTCTTGTAGTCTGCCTTTAGATATTGAAAGGCCACTATCAGGTCTCCTAGATCCTTCTCTTCTCCAGGCTGAACAGCCTCAGCTCTCTGAGCCTGTCCTCAAAGGATAGGTGTTCTATCCCTTGGATCATTTTTGTGGCCCTCCTCTTGTCGCACTCCAACATGTCTATGATGGAATGGCTCTATAGTGATACTTGTTTGTACAGACAATGTTAATGCTATTGAACACACAATTCAATAGAAGATATTTTCAATTTTCACTACTGAAAATTTAGCAGAGTGGCACTCTACATTGTGGAAAAAAAAAAAAAGGAGTTTCTCAGACCAACCTGTTCTTTTTATTCTTGTAACACTAGCTTGTGTTTGTATCACTGTGCACACAAGCACTTACAGAAAATGCCACAGAGCAGGTGATGGTGTCATGTTTTCTTCCATCACAGTTTCACACTCATATACAAAATATTACATATGTGATATTTATCTGGAAATGCCCATGTTGTCCACATTAAGCAATTCTTGTGAACAGGAATTGATTGTTAAGTAATATATTGGCATAGGAATCTGTACTTATTTGTGATGATTTATGATTTTATGTCCTTTTTTATATATTTATGTATAGATATATATAGGTATTTTTATAGTTTGTGGCATAATCTAATGAAACATTTCCAGATGACGCAATAATTAAGATATTTTATTTTAATGTATTAAAACATATTTATGCTTTTGAAGTAACCTATTAATAAAATGACTACTTATATTTCTGGGACACTGGCAATTGTGACAATGTAGAGAAAATGGTGTTGTGATTAGCTGTCATGTACTTCTCAGTACATTAGGTTTATTGCTGTTTAATTAAACAAATCTTAACCTAACAGTTCATAAGCATTCAAGTTACTGACACAGAGCAGTTCTTTCTTGAAATACAAACCAATCAGGCATAATGTAGTCAGTCTTTGTTACCATTAAAAAATATTGCCAGCTGAGTTATCAGAAACATCTGTCACCTTCAATATCATTCTAAAGTTAAAGATACAGGAATGATGAAAAGTAATTCCATAAATATGACACAAATGAAGAAATATTTGGTTAAATTTTTACACTAATAAAATATAGCAGTTATTTCAAATGTTTTGCCTATGTTTTATGTCATGTAATTTGGATTTGTATGATGAATAAATTAGTGATTTATTATCATTGATAAATAGATCATAAACATTTGATATGTGTCAATAATGCATGCATGATGATTGAAACTGATATAAATGGCTATAGCCATGTTTTTGATCTGCTCGAAACAATAACAGTTTGTAAGAGCACTACTTCAAAACAACATATTGAATTGTATCACTAGCTTTAAAATGAGAGTAATGTTACAGATCAAAAAACTAAAAAATAAGTATCCTTTTCATCCCTCTCATCTGGAGTTCATAAAACTCACTCCACCTCCTCATCCTTGAGCAAAGCTGTTTCTCCCAAATGGAAAACTACTACAAGAGATGTAATGAAATGTAATCCTGCAGCATCTCTTTTCCCCTCATTCACAAATAGGCTGAGTTCCACTGGGCTTTAAGCCACTTCTTTTTTTAGTGCATTATCCAAATCTTGCAACTCAAAGAACATTCCTCCATGAATTTTCTGTGCAGTCATCTGCTTAATTGGAATAGTCCACAAACCTTGTACATATTTAAAATTTTCTCATTTTAGCAAAGGTAGCATCTCCCTTTTTCTGGTAGCAGAACAGAGAGACAAACAAGGTTACTTGCAAATGAGCTTCCATTCTTGTACTCCAGATAGCATGAGTATGATTTCTCAGAGTATCTATTTTTATATATATATATTTTTAATATATATATTATCAAAGCACATTTTGCTGATGTCACTTGCAGTTACGTGTGCTTAACACTTAGAAATCATGAAAATACAGTTAGACGATTTGTAAATACTTTGTTCTCAGCAGCTGTTCAGGACATACAGGAAAAAGGTATATAAAGATAATACAAAATATTCTGCTGCCTTAAATGATCTGTTTCCTTACAAACTCTTCCACTGGATAGGGTGTGTAGGTTGTGTAACTGTTAGCTGACAGCAGTGGAAAACTCAGATTCAAAAATCCTTGGACCTTTGATAAGTTAATAACTAAAAATTTATTTTCCTTGGTATCACATAGCTTATGCTTTTTATTCCACATCTCATGCAACTTCCAAGCCCATGTTTTCCATTGCTTTTATCTTAAAAGCCTCTCTTTGACTTTTTCTGCTACCTTCATTTGTAGGCTGTTTCCACCCTGGCTACTTCTATCCCCCGAATGCATATTTACCTGAGACAAAAAACAGATAATCTCGCTCATCCTTTCAAAGCTGAGAGCAGGCTCATCTTCTGTGTGAGATGAGCAGTGGGAACACAGTTTCACCTCCCTCTTCCCCTGAAATCTTTGTCTGTCTACCTAATTCCATCATTTCTCTTGAGGGCACCAAGATACTCAAAGAAACAAGCATGCACAAGTTGTATTTATTACCCAAAAGGGCAGAATAATTTCAATTAAAAGAGAAAAAAAGAAAGTAGCATAGAAAGCTCCTGTCTGAAATTTTGAATATTCTGAACATTTCAGTCTAGAAATAAAACCATAATCCCTTAATGGAAGGAATGCATTACTTTCTGTATGTCTGTCATTTCAACACCTCAGAAAGAAAAAGGATGAAGAAATAGGCGATGATGGGGCAGGCAACTATCATCCTCTAGGAGGATCTGGATAATTCAATCATGTTATGTGACCACTTTTGAGGAAGACCATTCCATGAAAACTAATGAATGTCATCTTGTATAGTTTTCAAAATAAGTATGTGAATGTGTGATACATTTAAATGTACTATTTACACCTCTATATATTAATGCTTTTGATCTCATTTAAAATCACAAACTTTTGAATCCATCAATAAAGAATTTTGTACACAAATAAAACAAAAAAAATGTAATGAACTTAGAATAAACAATATAAAGGTCAGTGCAAATTTCTACATTCAATTCTTTTCAGTGATAACCATTATAACTGTACAGGTCTTAACCAAAGTCTCTGTACCAGGACTCAACACACTTTCTCAAACCTACAACTAATAATGACATTACATTCAAAAATTTGTTCTTGATTTGAATCATTATTGGTCAATGCCTTTACTAATATCTTAAGATAAGTTATTTCTTTTGAACAGAAAAATCTGTAATAGCCAAACTACCACTGGCTTCAAAACAGATCATACCTTTAAAGCCTAACCAGCTCTCATTAAACAGCAGCTATTGCTGCCTCCAACAGGAACGGAAATCTCAGGAAACACTTTATGAAAATTTTTAGAGTAAGGAAATGAATACGTGTATGAAGGAACGTGAGTCTAGATGATGACTAGATGCATAAGTTTTCATTTACCAAATATCTCTTGTTACACAGATTCATTCTACAGCATGAGAATTCTGTAATTCTTCACAGCTACCCCAGTGCTATGAGATGCTCTATAATCTCACTTTTCACAGCTAACTTTCCTGTAAATTATTTCACTGAAGTAGTTTCAGAAAAAGAGATGAAGCCATACAAGGCAAAAATGAGAAGCCAAGATATTTCCTTATCTCTAGTTCATGTTTAATTTTTTTTTTAATCCATGGTAAATTCTTATATGAAAACAAATTATTTTTGATTAGCAATACTGATACAAGCTATATCTTTAAAAACAAGGCAATTGTATAGTGGCCATCTTAATTAATAGATAATATCACAGCATGCATGTTCCATGCCTGATTCTTATACAATGCAAAGGTCAAATTCTGTCCTTCAGTGTTTTAACCTGGATAGAGATCTATGTAGAATGTGGCCCTAAATTTACTGATGCGTACTTAAAAAAACAACAACAAGAAACTGCTTTCACTGCATGAGCAGAAGAAAAGGAATGAAACCAACTTCATCCTTGGTCCTTAAACTAAAGGGCTGAAATTACAAAAAGCAGGTTTGGTGCCAAACACTTTGGAAAAATCTTTTCATAAAAGATCACAGTAAAACCACTGCAGTTTAGGGAATAATAGACTCACAATCTTTAGGTTTATGTTTGGGAATACAAAGCTACACATACCTTTACCCACATTTACATGGGCAACCCCTTGTATACAAGAATAGAGCTGTGTTGCACTCAACAGCTGCCAGCAGCGCACCAAAAGGCCATAGTTAGGATATCCACAATTGCAATATATGTGAAATTTTGAAATAGAAAGAATCAGCTGTGGGAGACTTTCACAGAACTATACAGTTTGGCAAGACGGAATTTTGTATATGTTCAATGGTACTTTAAGAAACGTTTATTTCCCTCCACAACTACTTCACAAAACGTTCACTAAAAACAATTTGGAGGAAAATTATGATTATCATATATTTTTTCAGAAATCTTGCATTTTTCTTTTTGTCTCGGTGTTTTCAAATGGAAGTCTAAACTTAAGCAATTTCTATTTAAAAAATATTCTGAATTAATTTCAACACGTTAGCTCTTGCAGAATAGAAATTTTTTTATGAAGTGCTCAACACATGTTCCTTATATTTTAAGTAAGACATTGAGGAAATGTGTCAGGAACAATTTCTGGGTCGTTATGTCATTATCTCTTGTTGATTTTCTGATGACTTCTTCTAAATCAAAGTATCAAGGTTAAGATAACCCTGCTGCTTTGCCTCTTGCATTACCTGTTCTGTGTGTAGGTACTTGAAGAGTGCTGAACATACGATTTGTAATTACTTGTATCACCTGGATCTCAGAAAATCTTATTCTGATTCACTTGCTAAGTACAAAGACTATATCCTCTGTGAACATGCAACTCAGAATACAGCCCTAAACATCACACTGAGAAGAAGTTAAACACTTGGAAGAGAGTTGTCTGGCTGATCAAACCCTGTATGAATATGATATGAAACAGACTTGGTAAAATCCTTCTTATTAACTTTAGTGATTTTATTGTCATATAACTTCAGAATGCCACCTATTATCTGTCTTCCTTTTGCCAATACTTAAAAGCATTCCCCAGGACAGGCACCCCCTTCCTTCTTGCATTCAAATTCTGATCCCCTTAGCTATAAGAAAATGGTCACAAGTGGAAGGAAATAAATACAACTAGCTTCTCTTACTTTATAAATAACTTATAAAGCTAAACCCCAGATGCACTAAGAAGGCAGAGGCTGTGCTCAGGGAAGGCAATAATAATACAATATCTGAAAACTACTCATGTTTTCTGTTGCTGAAAGGCATCTTGTGTTTGGAAAAGCAAATAGTGACAGTAAATGTTACCTTCAAGAAATTGCTGGTAAGTCAAGTTATCAGTATTCTGGGGGGTTGGCTGGGGGATGGTTCTTTTTTAAAAGTAACAGAAATTTTTCTTGAATTTTCAATGAAGTGTAGTTATTCTGATTAGGTATCAGCAACACTAAGAACATACCAACAAGCAAAAAATTAACTATGCATAAGAGTATAAGACCAGTTAATGAAATTTATATTTTGAATGAAAGTTTTCAACAAGGTGTCAAAGACGACAAGACAAATCTGTACACAAATTTTCTACCGATTTTCTTGAAACACTGTTAATATGAGAATTTCCATTGTATGTACAGGATATTATTGAACATGCAAAGCTACGAGTGCTACAAAAGCTAAGACAAGACACAAGCAAACTGCAAACAATGTTTGAAGTATTGATAAAAGTAACTTTCTGTGATTTATACAGTTATTACCATGTTTACTAAATGTAAATCCTTAGCCCTTTCCAACACACAGCCAATCTAAGAGCACCTGAGGGCTGAAGAATGCATGCAAATTCTCTCCAGAGTCAATGATCTCTTCCCTAAACAAAGATTTCAGAGCTGTATGTGCTGCAGGCAAACATCACTGGGGAACACTCGAGAAAAATGCTCTAGCTGCTTCTGTAACAACTATAATTGTCTACAATTCCACATCTGCAGACAAACATCATGGGAAATTTTCGCAATTATCCTCATTGTTAGTCATTCTACTGCGTTCGTATAAAAATTGGAATCCAATATTCAATTTCATTTTAACTCAGGGAACAGATCAGTATGTTACATGCAATGGCAGAAAGGTTTCTGTGAATTGTTTTTCAGTCATGGATTGATTTTAATTGAGCAAGGTTCAAGCCGCAAGAACAGGGAACAAGAATTCAGCTGCCTCCAGGGATTTAATCAGCTTCCTGACCTAACAAAATTCATCCAAACAGATGATGGAAAAAAATCAATTTGTGGTAAATGATGCCATCACTGAACAGCCTGAGAGGAGTCTCTTTTTGAATAGATACCCAGTTCCTAGCAGGCAAGTCTCAGGGTGGCTACAGGACACATGGTCAGGGAGGCAGCTGCATATGTACAGACTATCTTAAAAGGTAAATATTTAGAGTACCAGCAATACTACAAGTTTACCTTAAATATAACAACTAAAAGAAAGATTCAAACACTAGCTTTTACATTGCGCACAGAAATACATATAAGCTAGAGGCAAAGCCTTTTTTATGGTTACATAATTTCTCACATGCCTTCACTTATCTTTATTTCAACGTTCCACATCAAGAGAAGGTTTATACAGACAAAAAAAAACAACCTCAACAAATTACTTGCTTTTCTGAATGCGAAATACCACCTTTTTTTTTTCCCCATCAGACTTAGGAATCTGACAATTCAGGCTCATATTAGTGGACTGAGCTATACAGTTAATTATTCAAAATCATGGGGATTTTTTCTTTAAGACATGTTCAAAAATTCAAATTTTTAAACAGCCAAAATAATCTGAGCAAAGTATGCAAATGACATCTTTTCCTTAGAGAGACACTGATGACTGCGTCACAAAACATTTACAAAAACAAAATAAAAAAATGCAGGAGTCACGAATAATCCCAAGTGCAATACATGGCACTACTGAAGTGACTTAGTCTATCATCAGAGTCTCTAGAATGACTTCTGGGAGATATTTACCTTACTTGCTTGTTCTTTTGCACTCCAGTACAGAGAACTGCAATTCTTCAGGGTTCCAAAGCAGAGCAAATTACTTCAAAGTATTTCAAGGCCCCAGTAGGATTTGGCAGGAAAAATAACGGACTATTCTATATGCTTTACCAAACATTCTTCTAATTTCTCCTTCAAATTCACAAAATCATGGGATTTTTTTTGTGATCTAGAAGCAGCCAAATATCAATAGAACTCAACTGCTAGCATTAAGTTAGAAACTCCCACTGTTCTCACACATCCATGAATAGGATATCAATACCTGAAGCAGAATCTGAAGCAGTCCTTAAATAAACCAAGTAATGAAATAATGCAGTATCCAGACAACATATATTAAATGGAGACTAGGTTTTTCTTTTTTATGGCATCAACTGCTACTAGTTTTGAAGAGTACAAATGCTTCTCATACAACAAGGTAAACATGAATATTTGAAGGAAAGAGAGGGACTGCCCTAACTGCCCTAAAAATCCATCTCCATTCCTAAGCTTATCTCTCCCTGTGGTGGTTGACTTAGTTTTACAAAATCTAAAACACAGATATGTCCGTTTCTCTTTACTGGAAAAAAGAAAAAAAAATCAAATGTCATCAAATTACAGATGAATAGCAGCGTTTCTCAAGACCCACAAGAAGAGAGTAGACTCATCATGTGTTCCATTAAATTGAAGGTCTTCCTGGACAGATAATGCACTTGATGCAAAGAAGAAATGGTCTCATTTCCAAGGGCTGCCAAACATAACATACATAAAATTCTATTTACTACCATTAGGGAAGACTTCCAAAACAAAACAAAGTTACAGCAACACTGGCCAAAACCCATGAGGTGACCCATTGTCAAAAACAGTTACAATGGTATTTCTATTTTATTCCTGCAGTTTTCATTTCCAGATCTGCACTCTAGTACTTCACTGTGATACATTTTAGCCATAGGCATTTGTGTGACAACTGTAGGTAAGAAAAAAATGCGCAGCACCAAGAACCTCTAGGAGTGGCATAATATAGAAGATTGATATTAAGTCTCCATTAATACTCAGTTTTATTCTGATGCTCTAGTAGGAATTTACTTGCAGGTGGGATTACCTTAAAAAAAAAAAGTTGTAACAGAGAAACCCAGGCTAAATATGTCACCGTGATTTTCTCTGTTACAATGCAAACAGACAAGTGTTTTCCATGACTTTTGCTATTTAGGCTAATGAAACTAATTTTATCACCAAAGGCAGGGTTATCTGTCAATACATTTCATACCTGCAATAAAGATAATAACAGTGCTCTTTCATCAGATCATAGCTATTCTGCTCTTTACCACCCCCCCAGCCCCAGGTGCTTTTCAGCTAGGATTACCTGCTTTCATCTCAAGAGCCCTCATAAATAGATTCACAGTGCCTGGCTTCTCCAGTATCCCTGATTATCTTGTTTATTTACACAGCTGTTTTCCATGGATTACATACATTCTGAACCAGTGTATTAAAGAAAGTGAAAGGACTGTGAAGAAAGTAGGACACAGCCAGGGATTGAGGGAAAAGCCACCGTACTTAAAAGAGAAGAATATATGGTGGGAGAACAAGAATGAAAACAAGATAATGCAAGTTAAACTTCAGGCCCTATCTTTTAATGAAACCCTGTGTTCAGGACCTCATGACCTGTTTTGCGTATCCTGTTTTAGACCCAGAAAGGTAAAAAGTTTGGACAAGAACATAAGAGAAATACATGAAAGGGAAAATATATTCTTAATACATTTTTAGGAGAACTACATACACTTTTAACATCCACTATACAAAACTTTGTTAGAATGTTTCAAATATAATTCTTCCCTAAAAGCAAACTTTGTGCCAAGGTCACAAGCGAAATTCAATCTAGTTGAAAACCCAATTTTTACTTTACTTTAGTTCTCTTCTGCTTTTAATTTCAATTTTCATATTTATGATTTTCTCACAACATTCCATCCTCTGGCTTGTCCATATGAATACATTGATGCTATGATACCTAAGTGCTTCAGGAATTTTTTTTAGAAAAATTATCTAACATTAACTTACATCATTCTAAGATAAACTAAGTCTGTTGGAAACATGTAACAGCTCAGCATATTTTTTTATACTGCTTTGCAGATCAAGAAAAGACAGAAGATTCCAGAAAGTAGAAGAGAGTTTGTTACCAAGACGTTGACACTAATATGATGGACAAAAATCCAACTTCACATTTGTGTCTTCAGCTTAAAGAAAGGCCCATCCAAGATGGCCCATGCAAAGGTGAACGAATACTATAAACATAAAATACATGTAAAGTTTAGCAAGCAAGGGATCAGAGACAGTGGCAATCTAAATAAATGGAATGTAGTTTACTACAAGATGAACACATCAAATATTTATCACCCTCAAGAGTATGATATCCACAGAACTGCACAACTTGAGAACATTTTTGTTATTGATAGAGCAAAGGGTTTTTTTTTTTTTTTTACTATATCTATAGTTCTCAAGCATAGATTTGCCATTAGATCTCAGATGTCTACATGCATTGTTTTGCACAAATGACAGATTTTGATGGTTTATGTTACGTCTAATTAAAACAATGTTGATAAAGTCCAAATGTTCAAACTGAACTGTACCTCCTAAAAGAAGAGAACAAAGTATAAAACTATTGCAGTCTGAAAAATAACTATTCAGTCAATGTTTCAGTCAAGGAACTGCTGTAAAGTGACTCTTAGTGTCACTTTAAGATTCCTGTCCAGACAAACCCCATCAATACATAAATGACTTAAACAACAAGTAATTGAATAGACAAAGAATTGTGATATTTTTTTAAACATGCAGAACCCAGACGAGTTCATGTAATGCATTCATTTATAATTCACTATTCTTCCCTATCCCCATCCAGTTACAACCCAACTTCACACATTTTTCTTTTTCTAGACTTTCTCCTTCAAGCTCAAGCATTAGAGTTTTCATTCTATAGAGATGGAAAGCACTGCTTTCTTACTGTTTCTGAATTTTAGCTCATCTGCCAAGGTTGCAGAATGATGTGGAATAAATGAACACCTGCTCTTGAAAAGGAAGCTATCTCAAATGCCAGGCTTTGGCATTATGACAATAGAATGAGCATGTCACCCAGAAAATCTGTTCTAATGGCCTCTTGCCAAGGCATTTGTTCCCAGTGAAGTACAGGTTAAAATTGCTGTCAATAGTTTGTTTTTAGAAGACAAAGAATTGAGTAGAGCTCAGCCAAAGTCTGTGCATGTGTGTTTGTGTACGAGGGGGGAACACACTCACAAAACACTAACATTCAAAAACAATACATTTAAGTTTTGCAAATATATAAATAAAAAGATATAATTCCATTCTACATGATCACTGTGGTCCTTTTCAACCCAGGCCATTCTATGATTTTATGATTCTACTAGTACTTAACAGCTAGAAAATTACTCATTTTCATTAATATTCTGAGCAATTAATCAGAACTGAGTCATGAGTTCTTTATTCTCCTTTGGGAGGAAAAATGAATACTTTGTAAAAAAAAAAAAAGTAATCTGGTACAACATCTCCCCTAAAAACCTGTATTTTGTAGCTGAAGTTAAAATATTTATGCAAAAGTGATTTTAATTATCTGTTGCATTCTACGTTGTGCAATGAGACACAGTTTTTCTTCTGTTGTGCAATTACACACAGGGCCTTCCTTGTTTATTCTGGTACCCTAAATATGTAGCATGTTGCTATAGATTAGTGTGGGATAAGCTGTAAGGAAGCTAGCAAGCTTTGAAAATCTTAATTCAGAAAGGCTTACTAGATATTAATATAGTTTAAGTTGTGAAATTCTCAAAAAATTCCAACATCAGTCTTTATGCATGAAAGTATTAGGATAATCAATAGCAGAAAATTGATAACGTATTTCAATGTGAGTTAACCCTACAAAAATTCTATATTGCCCATAAATATTTGAAAACACAATGCCCAAGGAACTTAGAAAAAATTAACTCATTCTGCTCATAAATAATTTTATTTACTTATGTCCCTGTGTAAGATTGTCACTGTTCCTCCTCTATATATGTAATTTATAATCTGACACAATATGACAACAAAGCCTAGGGGAAAAAAATTAAATGTAAGAAAAAACTCAGCATCAGAAAAAAAATAAAGAGATGAATTTTAGAAGCAATAACTTACTGCTGTATTTCTATTTTTTTATTATAATACTTTTTTTAAAAATACTTGCTAGGGAGTAACTTATAATCAAATTAGATCACACGCAGCAGATAACAGGTTTTCAGTCAAATAAAGTGAAAATTAAATATAAGAACATCATTGCCCTTGGACATTTATTCAGAAAGTAAATGTGCACAAAACTGATCAAAATAAATTCTCCATACCTTAGAAAAAAGATGACATTCATAATGGAAATTCCAAGAATGTCTACTGTAAAAAAAATCTCCAAGAAAAAACTTACTGAGAAAATTTCAACAAGTAAAAGTAATAAGTTTTTGTATATTTAATAACAAAATTAACCAGGAAATTATGTTCTCCGATCGCTATCAGACTTGTTCAGGCTTAATACTTGCGTAAAGACAGTCTTCTCTGTCAGTATATTTCTTAATCACAGCTTTCTTGGATGTTCACCAAAAAATGACTTTCATGGACATGTTTGGCATCTGTAAATACAGAAACTTAAGTTTTCTTCTGAAGATGCTAAAAGGAATCATTTTCTCTTCTTCATGAAGGACAGTATTAAAAGTAGCCTTGTTCTAAAAATGGCATCAGTAACTTCTCTTCCTTAGCTAACAACAGTTAAGGGGTTTTGATTTTGGTTTTTAACTTGATAAAAGCATTATTCTATTCAATACTAAACAATGAGCTGGCTTAGCTGAGTATTGTTTTCAGCCAGTGGTCTGTCAATAAAGCTCTTTCAGAATTCCACCAAAATTTCCTTTTCCTGTTAAATTTTATGTCTGTGTATTGGGTTGAGTCAGAGAACCCCTTAGAAGATGCCTATGGATTTCTTCCACAAAATATCTGTGTCTTGATGATCATGAAGACAGGTCATTGCAGAATTTGGCTATGTAAGACATATTAACCTGGAATAATCTGTACAAGATTTTAAAGAGTCTTGCACAAGAAAGGAATCTGAACAACAGTCCATCTCCATCATTTGGGGGAGGAAAGGGGCTTCGGGGGATGGAGTGGTTTCCTACAGATAAAGTGGCTTTTAAAAAATTTTAGTCTTTGTCATATTTCATTGCCATATTGATTGACTCCTCCCAGTCTGGTTAACATACTATTCGCTTTGGGGCAATTACATGTACTTTACTACAGAAGCAGAACACTACATTTCTCAGAGATTATTAGAAATCAGTAGGATAGATGTTGATCTTAAAGATAATAGCCTAAAGATATTTCAGGACTTCCAACTAAGAAATTATGTTAAATTTCAACTTGTACTGATTCCTAGTTGTGGCAACCTCACTTTTTCCTTGTAAAGCCGATTTCATTTTATTCTTTACTTCACCATTTTGTCAAACTTCTTGTCCAAAAGATTTAACAGTTTTACCACTCAAAACAATTCTATTGGTCATAATATGGCCTACTCATCTATATCTTAGTAGATGTCTTTTTTGCTTTCACAGCTACAACAGCTATGAAAGCGATCAGGTTCCTGGCACTTCACAAACTCTGAAGAGCAGATTTTTGCTAGCATTTTACTTCTTCGCACAGTTAAAAGAAACATAATGACCTACCAAGCTAGTACACGATATGGGTTATGATGGCACAGAGTACTGAAATACTACTACATGTCATGACATGTATAGAAGGAGTAACACTTTTTTTTTTTTTTCCCTCCCTGGAGTTGTCTGGAACATCTACTCAGAATAGTGTATTTGGGAAGTGGAGATTTTCATTTCTATCCTAAAATAGTAAATGAGAAAAAAAAAGAATACCCACCTCCAGAAGACATCTAGACTATTTCCTCCAATCACAGAGAAACCAGTCGTACATAACCTACTCATATCAACTTCCTGGTAGGGGGTTTTGTGACCAGCCTAACAATGAACTTTCTGTCACCTCCTATTAAGAGGAATTGCTATAAAGATAAAATGCTTCCATTAACTGTAAATTGCAGCTGTGAGAAATAAATCTGTATTGTGCCAAAATGATTTAAGATATATTTTTTCCTAGACATTTTCCAGAATGGAAACAAACCTCAAGGGAAAAATAGGATTAAGCTCTTTCTAAATAACCAGAAACACAGAAACCAGCATGCAACAGAATCAAAATATTTTGTTACCTGATGCCAGCTACTTCGACTTCATTCATTCCACCAGTTCATCACATATCTGGCATCAATGTATTTCTGCAACTACTTTTAAAGAAACTTCAAAGAACATCTGACAATAATCCCAGATACTGCTAACACTACAACTTTCCTGAATATATTTCCTGCTTGTGTCTATCTGACGTGGTGTATAATACACAGGAATCTGTACAAAACAAAATCCTTCAGCCCAAAATAAATCTTCCAAAGAGGTTATAAATATTTGTGATCACTAGGGACTTTCTTAAAAAGCATCAGTAAAAAAAGAACAAAATTGTAATTGTTCTGGATCATCATTAAAAAAAAAATAAGAGTAGATGGATCTTTTTACTTGTTTTTCATGCTCATTTATTCAAATATATCATCCTCCAATGCTTACTATATAAAAATTCAGAAGCAGTAGTCATCCCTCTTTATACACAATTTCCTAATGGCTAAATTCACGGACAAGCTGTAAGTAGCACAGCTTTGTGCCTGAAATCATTTGACTGGCTTCACTTCAGCTGTCACTGGGGATATGAATAGAATATTAATTCTCTCTAACACAACCTACTTGTATGAGCTTTTCCTGCAAGACTATCTTTTCTTGAAAATTAGAATTCAGGAGTGCGCCCTATTACAGCGGTTAAAATAAATAAATAAATAGATTTCTAATGAAGTATTGACTATGAAAAATAATCACAAAGATACACTCAACTCACTATCAGTGGGCTCTTCTGTGTAATTCTTTGGGGCATTTGATTTTTTTTTTAATGCACCAAAGCATCCATAAAAGCATTTATAAATGCATATTGCCAAATACACAAGGACATGCAGCTACGGAAGACTCAAAGGATATCTGTACCTTATAAAGATAGCATCTGAAATAAATGAACGTTGTACATGAACATACAACCAGTGTTTTATTAAATATTTATATTTCTTACATAACATGAAAAGAGAAACTTCAACATTTTATTTTTATATTTACAAGAAACTAGGACAAAAATGTTTTGGTTGTTTTGCGTTGGAAGATGGGAGAATGGACAGGACACCTAAGTAAGCAAGAATGTGTGACAATCAAGCAGGGGGAAAGTTCTAGTCCTTTTGGTTCTCAAATAAATCCTCTTAAATAGATCCATGATGGGTTGTTTCCAGTGTCTCACCTAATAATTTTGGTATGATATGTATTTTAAAATGATGATATCAGTAATATCTATACACAACTTTTAATTAACATGAATATACATTCACAGGGGTGGGGTTTTTTTTAGGTGCAAGAAATTTCAACAACAAAATGTTTATGTTGATGTGAATCATTAATGAAAATAATCAGGACTGTAAAATAATGTGAAATAAAGCCCTACAGTTTCTGTCTTACCATCAGGGAATTCTACTAACATGCATATTGAGATGTATTTTAGTCCCATACCATAGTAATCATACTTTACTTTCCAATTATTTCCCCTTATATAAACACTTCAGCACAAAACAAGACAACAGAACATTGGGGAAAAATTAAAACTCACAGAATCACAGAATCACTAAGGTTGGAAAGGACCTATAAGATAATCTAGTCCAACTCAAGCCTTATTAGGATTCTGGTCAGATACACTTGCTGCTCTGGTTTCCTGCTCTTTATTTACAGATTTTTACAGCTGTAGGAGCTTTAGAAAAGACCAGAAATCTGCAGTGTACAGCCAAGCTATACAGAGATTATTTTGGAAATAACTGAAACAAGATTCCTGAGGTTGTGATTAGGAAAGATATTTCTATTTCCAGTGATTATGGCTACTGGGAGGATTTCTGCTATAACAATTAGCACTGCTTTCAAGACTGGTGATTCTAGACATTCAGTAAAACCTCTGCCTAAATGGCTTCTGCACAATTTTCAGACAGTGGCCTCTACATTTCAGTCAATTGCCATTTTTCTTGCTACCACATGCCTACAAGCACTTCAAATAAATCTGCAAACAGAAGTAACAGAAATTCATATCAATTTCATTACTTTAGGAATTATTTTTATTGGATAAACCTGGGAACTAAATGTACGCTAGCTAAGAGAGCTAGGTAGATGCCACAGTCTGTTCACTTCATTTTTATTCTCATCAGTCACCATCTCCTCACTCAGCTCAAACATCAGCAAATATAATAGGGATATATGACCACAGGTTTCTGTTATGACATGTTTTGCTCTTAACTATGTGCAAAAGATAACCTGCCCACCTCCAGATGCTTGCATAACTGACCCTCTAGTGCATCCCTTGAAAAGCCTAACAAGTATGACACCTAAAATGACGAAGAGCCATGAATTGCTCAAATATAGAATTAAATATCAAATCCACAAAATTTAAACAAAACTTACCACAGTTGATAATGGATTATACAATATAAACTCTCAGTCACAAGAAACTTCGTCCTAAAAAGGTCTTTGCTTCCAATACACATCACAATTTGTGAAATTCAGCACGTACTGGACTTGTAATATTTGAGTGACATTCTCACTGCAATTAAAATAACTTTCACATACCTTCTAGAAGATTTATATAGAGCAAACTTACCACATTTAAGATTATGAAAGATTGTAAGCATTATATAAACAAATATACAGGGGATTAGTAAAAATTTTGTTAATAAATTCTGACCTGAAAGCCTAGATTAAGATTAACTTTGCTTAGGTCTACACACACAAAGAAGAAAAACAACCACAAAACCTTTGGGCACATTCTTCCATGCTGTGAACCTTTACTGAAATGCACAGACCAGTTTATCTGCTCATTGTGAGTGCAAGCCAAATTTGCCTATGAGAATAGAAAGGCAAATTTTCAGAAGCAAAGTTTCATTCCCGGGTCTTACATTGAGATGTAGTTCAAAGTCATCTACCAGACCTTTTCCAAAAACCAGCTGTGTTGTTTGTATACCCTTGGGACTAGCAATTGGTTTCCATCTCATTCTAAGTAAGCTCAGGCTGCCTACTGCTGGTTGAACCTTTGGGGAGACATTTGGGGCACCCTCATACAAAGTCAGTCCTTTGAGGCTGGTGACATAGACATCCTGGAATTATCTGCATGGTGGAGAAGTGCACCCAATCCAGTAAACGCTAGATCTTTCTAGAGAGAAATTTCATTTGAATAACCAATTCAATTCTAGATGTATTTGCAAGTGCAAATATTACAGAAAGGCAATTATTTTGTCCTTGAGGCCCTGGAAGTCTCCCTGCATTAAAAGTGTATGCCAACTAAGGGAGAGTGTTGATAGATCCAGAAGAAATCACACTGTGCTGCGACTCCAAGCTCTTGACAGATGACAGCCATGTAATTAAGAGAGCCAACAGTGATGCTTCATGTGGTTGGAATAAGCTGAATTCATTCTGGCTTACATAAAGATTATATACATGGAATGCATAAATGGAATGTGTAAGGTTTTTTTCCTCTACAGAAGTCTACCTGAAACCACAACAGTATGTAGCAGCATTTCAGTATTTAAGAATTTTAAGCTATTAGATACACATGCAANCCCCAAGGTTGCCTGTGTCATTCATATTCAGATAACTTCAATTTGGGATTTCACCTATCAAGTTTCTTGATGACAGGTCATTGGAATCAGATAGTAATTCAGCTCATCTTTACCCTTAACATGGAAAATATTAGTAGAGCGTAAGGAATGTACAGACATCAATGACTTCCCCATTCAGCAATTAATCTTTCCCAGAGAGAAAATATTTTCTATAATCCATCAAGTGAATTTACAACAGAGAAAAAAAGGACAACTATTCATACAGTATCTCGTGATCTTTGTATAGTTACAAGGCAAGCAAAAAAAGTAAAGACTCACTCATGAGATATCTTTTAAAAGTCACACAAACAGTAATAAATACAGTCCAGAGCACAATCTTTATTATTATTATCAGTATCATCATTATATCATCAATAGCATTATCATTATTATAATCTCAGGCCAAATATCTCTTGAGTACTGAATAACCTAGAAAGTTACATGAGGCACTTGGGACACTATTTCTAAAGCCTTAATGTTCTTCTGCTGATGCTTTTAAACAGTAAATTTAGCAATCTACCCTGCATACAGAACGAACACTTCTTTGTATTTTGGGAGGCAAATAGTTGTGTAAAAGGGTTGAGATTATCATATTCTTCTAAATGACTGGAAAGTACTAAAAAACAGATGTGTTTGTTTACTCATGCCAAAAAGTCCTTTTGAAACTAAAACACATACCGGAGAGGAAGGTATCAAAATTATAGGTTTATTTTATATTACTGGTTGCCCACAAAGACATGGTTCTACTGGAAATTGTTCCGTTAAGGGGAGAAATCAGATAATATACACAAGATGTAGTCATATAAAGATTGTCAGCCTGCTGTCTTACAGAGTATTCATTATCTTTCTAAAAGAGTATCAGTAAGTTTAACCCACTGCATGTCACCTTATTTGTCTCACATTTTATATTTTAATATTGGTAAGATAATTCTAAAATGTTTCTGTTCACACTGTCTTTGTGTAAAGTCAAGATCTTACCACAGCGCAATGCACAGCCATGTGCCCAGGCAACAGGACCTTCTCCTGTTCAGCAGATGACTTTGGACATCCAGACAGCTATGCACAGCATTCATACATGACTTGTATGCCCACAGCAATCTAAAGAGTGCTGATGCCTCTTAGGGATGCATCAAAAGGAGGGTATACAGAACAAAGGAGGAAAGAAATAAAGGACTTCAAACACTCCCTGTTGCAGCAATGACATTGGCAGTATGATTTCCACTAATGGAGGGAGTTTTTCACCAAAGAAAGAATTAGGGAAAAGCCTCTTAAATTTCTTATGGTAAACAACTGTCTCCTACTGAAGGTAAGAAATGAAAGAATTTCATGAAAACAGAAGAAACTAGTCAAGACCACTCAGAAGATGTGAAAGGGCAGACTGACTATAAAAGCTAACCACTTTGAGAGACAAAAAGGCATTAAAAAAAATGGTGAAATACATGCTACCATTTAGTCAGGAAGCAAGTAAAGCAAGATGAAGGAAGAGTCTTATGCACAGCTACATTGACAGATCAATTGTAGTTTGTTATGTTTCTTTATCTGAGCATCTTATAATCATTTTTTCTGTGTTAAGTGCTATGAATGCTTACAGTTGCATTTTTATTTATTTTGGTTTGAGTTAAATATGATTTCAGGGAATGAATAATAGCAAGTAAATTCTCACAAAAAGACATGGAGAACTTAGAAAACCTTAACAAATGCTTTCTATTCTCAGCACACTCTCCACAATATCAAACAGGTAGCAAAGCAGGGCCCTGCTGGAGCTGCACAGAACAGGTAAGATGATATGGCAGGAATCAGGAGAAGTAAAAGGGATTCGAGTAAGGTTTCAGAAACTTTGCCATTCAATAAGAAGCTGGAATACATCCTAGAATCTCGAGTGCCACAGGGACAGAACAAGGCTAAGGGAACAGTAATCAATCCACAAACCAGTCAGCAAGTTGAACCACATAGGTCAGTACAACAGGTTCTTCAGCAAAAAAAGAATTTGTGTTTTGTCTTGCTGTATTCAGAATAATGGAAATTATATTATAAATTAATTATAAAACCACCACCAATGAATAGATTATGGTTCCTCAACACTTTTCCCAGTGATCTAGTGGTTCCATCGTTTTGGAATTAGAGGGTTTTGGAACTGGCATTCAAAAAGGAAAAATAATGGGGACTTCTAACAGTCAGCCCTATTAAAATGAAAATTCTGAGCTAAGATATCAATTTTAAATGTTATGTTTTATCTCTATGGGATTGGTGAGGAGAAGGGAGAAAGGGGAGAAAAAAAGACCTATTTTTTTTTATTTTAAAAATGAAAAAGTTTTTGTCAAATTCAAGACTGAAATCTTAGGATTTGGAACTATCATTTTATTTTTAAATAAAAGATCAGAAATTATACCTGTTTTTTAATGCAAGTTCTATTTTCTCTTTATCCATCCTTCCTTTTCTAAAAGCTTCTCATACGTCCCCTTATTTTTTCAGTGAAATGAAATCATTTTGCTTTTATTTTCTTTTTTTTTTTTTTTTTTGTTTCCAGTTTAACTCATGCTGACATTATTTTTATTGTTACTTGGTTGCTTCCCTTTTCTTTCAGGAGCTATTTTTCCTCTCAGCCTTACATCATTAAGAAGTATCATGAAGGCACTTGGCTTTTTTCCTGCTTCTTTCATTCTGTTCACTTAGAGAGATGTGATCAGTCATGCCTTAACTAGTGTGCTTTTTAAGACTGCTCAACTGTGTTCCATTTTGCAGAATTTTCTGATTTTTTACTTTACTAATTGAATTCCTCAGTGCCTTTCATATTTGCTTTCTCAGATTCTAAAATTCCTGTGTGGCTATATGCTATTATAACTATTGCTTCTAGGTTGAATTCAAGATGACTAAACACAGCAATTAAGGCTCCCAATTTCATACCATTTCAAGTAATTATAATACTTTCTTTTATAATAATTTTCAATAGTATTCTTGTTATTCACATTTATTGTAATTAAGTTTTCCTTTGGAGTTTAAGACCCTCAGAATACTGGAATTTAAATAAGTAAGCAAATGTTAATTCATACAACAAATATATACTCCTACTACACACACTGGCAACAAGTTCATAAACATGGTATAAAAATAAAAACTGAATTCAAACATTGTACAAGAATTAAAAATGTATGCAAGTAAAAAAAATTGTAGCTTTAAAACATTATACATAAAAATTCAACTCCAGTTCCATAAACTTGTTTTTGTAGAGCTTTTCTGTTATTATTCAGATAGCACCATTACTGTGCTCGGCACTTTACAGATGTCTTTGAAAATGAGGTCACTGCCTTGAAGAGCTTATAATTAAACCCCCTGTGAATTATATACCGAGTAAGCGAGGGCAGTGCATCTATCTGCCTGTGAGCTACACAGACAGCATGATTCAGTGTTATATACTACATATTTACATTACTGTAGGTTCCAGGTTTTGCGTTACCTATCTTTATTTTCATGCTAAGTAAAGTGCTAAAGATTTAAGGAACAATTCTAGTCAGGTCACTGTTTCCTCACTTGCTTTTTCATAGATGTAAGCAAAAAAAAAGTGGGTTACCAAGACAACGGTTTCTAAAAATCAGATTGTCAAAACCTGTTAGGAAACAAGTACTCTATAAAATCAGCCTTTGGCTAAAGAAGTCAGCTGATATGAGGCAGCTTTTAAATTACTTATTAATTTCAATTAAAGCTACTTGAAGACTGTGAATGTTGACCATTATCACGGTCCACAATTGCCATTACTCAAATTATTAGCACTGAAAATAGTCTACAGTCAAGGAAACTTAAAAAAAAAAAATCACAGCAGTTCAGCAGTTCCTTTCCCCTACCCACTGTTCCTCAGTATGCAATTTCAATGCTGAGCACCAGTAGAATACTTCTGCAGAGCTAGCAGAAAAAAGGTTATTTTTTTCCAGCCAGAAAGCTGAACTGAAAAGATTGTTTAGTATTCATAATATCACTTCTTCCCCTTCTTACCTTGATCAAGCAGCTAGGGAGTTAGATCCTGAGTATGTTAACCAAAGAGAACAGTCTGGGAAGAATGAAGGCTCTGAGTTTACATTTATTTTCTCATCCTGTCTTTGCTTCTCTTTTTCAAATTCTCTCATCTTAAGTCACCATAAAGTTTTCACTTGCCAACACTAAGAATCTGGAATTTGTATTACTATCAAAAGAGCAACATGCTGAAAACATTGCAAACTAAATCTCTCGGGGAGTATACATCAGGCTTGTTGACATCTGTCCTGGATGCTGACCTCTTCACAACTTAAAAAAAAAAGGCTAGTACTACATTCTATTCCTGCATGTTTATAACATTTATATATTAATGTAACGTTTATGTATTAACATATTTATATAATAGCCTTTTGCATGCATGACAGCACTAGATACATAAAAACACATACACGCACTCACACACAGCTTTCAAAGGGCACCCTTCACAATGCTCAAAGGAATTTTCCTTTTAAAACAAATATTTCAGCTTAACTATAGGCCCTGAAACACTCCAGAATTTCTTTTGGAAGAGTTTCTGGAATCTCTTGAAAACACTAAGAGCTCCAGATGGAAGATTTTTTTTTTTTTTAAAGCTTGATTCAAAAGACTTCTGAATTTTGGCAAATAAATGCTGCATATGTTGTGTGGAGGTGATCTCCTGTGGGGGACAGGAAGATGATCTCTTAATGCACATTCACCAACTGTCATAATGCATGTATTGTAAAAAGATACTTAATAAAATTTCCAGCCCATTTTCCAGAGCAAAAGCTGAAAGAAATCCTAAAAATGAACTGCCATTTTCTTAAGGAGATGAATATGCCGTTGAGTCTGCATACCACTGGGAAAAAAGGCCTTTACCCCATATTTCTCTCTCTCTCACTAAAGAATACACCCTTTTAGTAGTGGAACCTAAATCTTAGCATGCCAGCATCACACGCAACAATGCAGTTGGGATAGTTCAGCCTACATGAAGTCAGTGACAATTCTAAGCTGAAAGTAAAATAACTAATGTAAATAATTAAGCTGGGACAAAAAAATGCAAAAAAACCAACAAAACAACAGAATTCTGTCATACACTAGCTTCTCTACCTAAACATTTAACTGATTTTGATGTGCAATGCTTAAAAATTACACAAAAAAACCAAACCAAAACCGATCATCCCCTGTGGGAGATTTCTATAGCAAATACACAGAGTTCTCATTAGGACAAGGCCAGATTTCAATCTGATTCAATTGTGCCAGTTCTTGATGATGCACATATATTTCCCTCTTTATCTAATAGGTCAAGTCATGAAACGAAGATGTAGTGGCACATAAAACCACTTTGGAGAATATTAATAAATATGCTTTTCCTTAGAGGCCACCGTATGCTCTTACAGGACGTGGGAGGAGTATCCATATAGCTAACAAGGATTTCAGTGCTCGCAAGGAAACATCTTTACTCCAAGATGGCCATCTAACTCTCAATTAGAGAGTTTTGAGTTCTCAAGAACTCAAAAATGAGTTCTGCAAACTCAGTCGTATAATCAAGTCCTTCCCTGTTATGCAGAAACATATGTGATTGGTAAACAGTTTTTGAAACACGGAAAATCATTAACATTTAGAGTCAACCCACTGCAGCCTTTTTATTATTGTCAAGTTTTTGTTCTTTATTATAAACTTTTGAATTTTTTGAATTCTTTGGTTTTCATTACTTCTGTAGATTTTTTGTTGGCTATTTCCCCAGTTATCTATTTCACATCTCCTGTCAGAACAAAAGGCCTTTTTCATAAGTGTTCCTTTGTGAAAGCCAGTTAGATGAAAATACTATTTGTTAGATATTGAGATTAATACGCAGCTTTTGTTACTTTTCTTTCAGAGCACTGAAGAAAAAAAATACAATGGGTATTGCATGTACCTGATGACTTCCTCTAAAAATCAAGATCATATGAATGGCCTTGAAGCAATGACTTTTATTCCACAGAGATATTAAACCTGATGCCTTAGGACATTAAATGAATCTCATACTCTTCTTTGCAAGAAAAAGAAAACTTACAAAACAGAATCCAAAAGATGCAAAATTTAGAGAGGTCTCATGCATCAATCCAGACACTGAACAAATTTCCAGAGAAATACAGAAGCTCATTAAGACAAACAGCATTAATGCTTTCTTTTCATGTCACTATTTTATTCCACAGAAAGCAGGCAGCAAAAAAAGGCTTCTAACAATGATGGTCTGTCTAGAAATATGGAGCAACAACTTCTAGATTCCTGCATATGAATGTGAAGAGCAGAGAAACTTGAAAAATAGGTACTTGTCAGAAAAACATCCTCTGCTTCCATGATGTTAAGGTATAGAAAGAAGTCTCAAGAGAATCAATCTTACAGCATGCACTAAAAATTTATTATTATTGCAGTAGTAAATTAACAAAATATTCTTAAAATTTATAATAAGTTTTTCAGAAATGAATTTCATTCTTCTCTATTTGAGTTATCAATGCAATGGACATTGAAGAAAGCGGTTGAGGTTCAGTAGCTTTAGCATCTTTGGTCTGTTACTAAAATCCACTCTAAAATAAACCTGGTCAGCTTATCTATAAAGGAACATGAAAAACTAGTCTGAAAAGACAGTAACAGTGCCAATAACTGACAGTTGAACTTGAAACCTGAAGGGGGTTATGAGGAAAATCCAATGGAATATACTAGGTTTTTGTTCCAACGTAGATCTAAGAGCCATACATTAAAAAATTTCAGACAGCTTTAAAAAAATTGTCATAATGTAAAACAAACACAGCTGTTGTCTTGGTTTCCAACAAGATAAGGATGGCTTGTGGAGATCCAGCATGGGCCATAAATTATGATCAAGGCAAGGATGTCTGTCTCCTCTCCTCATAAAGAGAAACATTAGGAAATTCTTCTCTAATGGATACAAGGCAGTCTAGAACCATACAATAAGAAACTATACTGCAATAAATGTATTTCTACACATCTCAATATTCAAATCTCCTGACACTCAGTATGGGACAAGTGTCCAACTGTGAGAGACACTGTTTGCAAAGTTGAAATATCCCAAAATTAATTGTTCAACAAAATAGATCTTTCCTTATTCTTAATATTTATAAGGCAAAATTATTGGCAAATAATATTCAAAACCCACAAAAAATACATAAAATATTTACACAAAATCAAGATCATTCAACAACTAGGCATGCGATACCTTTAAGATTCAGCCTGTGTTGTTGTATTTAAGTCCTATATCGGCACAACTGCTCAAACATATTTAACTATAGGTTGAATGTTATTTTCTAAGTGAGACTCATGTATGTTTAGAAAGATTCAAAGAAAAAAATTAATTCCCTAAAACAAATACCAAGATTATTTTATCCAAAGGAAAATGGCTTTGGCTGTTTGGCAATAAAATTTCATTGCTACACAGTGCATTTCTAAAGCACTTTGGTACAAATTGTTTACAAACAAATTCTGTCCAATTTACAGTTTGTTAAATTATGAAAATAGAAACCAGAATAAGCCTGCTCACGCTGAAGTCATTTGATTGGCCGATCAATGTTTTTAAACACAAAATTCTGGATTATTTGCACAGAAATCAAAGGAAGCAAACATCCTATTTATTCAAGATTATTTTACAAACGTCTGTGTTTAATTCAGGCCAGAGATCCCAAGGCATGAGCTATGCAATCTACTGTTGGCACCTCAAAACATATAGAAATTCTGGAAACAAAGTAGAGGAACTTCCCCTGGTTTTTACGTTTTATGCAGGGTAACAGAAATTACCCTGGAGCTGTCACATCCCTTTCCCTCCTCTACTCTCTTCTTTGACTTTCTCCAGTCCAAGTGTGTTTGTAACAGCAGTTCAGAAACATTTGTCTGCAATGTTGCAACGTTGCTCCAACAATTGTTGGAGCTGAAAATTAATTGTATTCATACAAAAAAACATTAAATTGAATTGATTGGACCATTCTGTCCACAGAACTTAGAATACCATAAGATATAGGAGAAAGGTGACGGTTTCTATAGTAAAAAAGCTGCAGATGAAGCACATCTTGCAAATGCCATTCCTCTACAAACTCACAAAGCACAGTCATGTTGTGTATTTCAGCATACAATAAGAAGCAGCAACAAAAGATATTAAAATTACACAATCACAGAATCATAGGGGTTGGAAGGGACCTCTGGGGATCAAGTCCAACCCCCAGCTACGGCAGATTCTGTACACTGTTTCTAAGCTATTAATATTTTAAATTGTGAGTCTGAAGCCTTATCTTTTGAGGCAATGACTTCAATTTATACTTGCCATGACTGAAATTCAAGTATTTGAAAACTAGTGCTCCCTGAGAATTGGTCATATTTCAGCACTGACCAAAGTCTTTAATGTTCACTTTCCTGAATTTCAAACCATGGCTACATTAATCGCCTCAAAGGAAGTGCATTCTTCCTTTTGGTACTAAATTTAGTAGTAGCACCATACTTTTCATTCTTCAAACAATATTTCCAGTATTCGACACTTGATTATTTAATAATACTTTAGTAGATCTTTGGTTGGGTTGTGTTTTTAAACCAAGATTTTAGCAGTTTAAATTCCATGGATCTGCTTTTTTAAGTCCCACACAAAGAGATGCTTTAAACAATCAGAGTCACAAGCACAGAGCTTTAAGAGCAGTAACTATAAATACCCACAAGAAACGATAGTTATTACTTAAACAAATAGAATATTCTAACATATACATAGAAATACACACCTTTCCTTATTTGAGAAGACATTTAAAAAACTGAATCATCTTGTTTATTCTGTTGGTAGCTGTAAGATCACAGAAAGAAGGACTGGACAAGATTTCAGGTCACTTTGCACATCATTTTCCCTTAAGGCAAAATAAAGTCAGCTTTAACCTCTTTGCAACAAACAGATTTCTCTTGCTAAAACTAGTTTTTAAATATGTGCTGAAATTTGTCAATTCTTCCTAAGAATCTACAGGTAGATTTCTTTTTCCAATACTCTCCCCCACCCCATCTCCATGTCAATGTTGGAACAGAAATGTAAATCTGAGCATGCTGTACCTTGATGCATTCATATATCTTTCTATACTTCCTTCTATACTCTAAATGCTTTTTACTTTCTGTGGCCAAATATCTAGCTGTATTTATGAGAAGTCAGTTATACATAATATAGAAGGAAATTTAATACATTTTCTACAACATAATATGCCAATTAATATACAAAAAAGGAAACAAATCATATGTCTTTTTCATTTAACTCATTCAAATTGGGTATTTATCATAACATGTGGCATACAAACAGCAACTCAGCTACAGGAGCACAGAAGAGGTGAATCCAGATGCGGTTGAAAGAAACAGATAGTGGGTTTTGGACTAATGAACACAGTTCAGGAAACTACAATGAGAAGCTGTTCGAAAGAAAGTCAGAAGTGAAAAATATACCTGTGATAATTTAATTTATGCACAGCTTATTCAGATACTGACCTCAAGAACTTCATAAGGATGGGCTTTAAAAAAATAACTGCTCTTGAATAAATTATCCACTCAATCAGTCTACACAGACTTTTCTTCAAGGGTGAAGTATGAATAAATCGATGGTTTTTCCTACTATTTTTCACCCTTGAACTCTCTGAAATTGGAAACATAGTAGTACAACTAAAAGAGTAAAATGAAGAGTAGTATTGCTATTCAATAACAATTTAGTGTTTTCACATTTTCTTCTCATCCTCTTTAGACACGAGCTATAAATGTTATAAAATTTAGAGACCTAGTATGACATGGAAATCACAGCTGTGTTAATTACTGAAATATCCAGCTCTGACACCTGGGAAATGAAATACAGATTTCCACAGAACCATTACCTTTCCTAGATAGATTTCTTAGATATGTCGTTTTTACATTCTGACAGTTCATGCTGGGGGCAGGGGTTCAAAATGTGTGACTGAATGACTAGAATAAAGTACACCATCCATTAAGGGTTCAATTGTGTTTTGCTAATACCGTATTTATAAAATTCAGAGTCATATAAAAGGTGATTCTAGCAAATAATCATTCAGAATCCTTTAAAAAAAATACCCCCAGATAAACAAGACTGTTCCACATCTGTCTAAAAGAGCTGTCCAAGAAAACTGATGCTGTCCTGAATGAGCTGCTGCCCATGCACTGCTGAAATCTACTCAAAATAGTAGCTTTACTACACGCTAATGCAGGTAGAACACCAGACATGCTGATGCAGTGAAAAATCAGACTAGCACTTGACTTTACAGTTCAAATTAAATAGATAGGAATTAAATGAATCATAACACAAGTACCTCGTGCACACAGAATGCCTTCAAAACCTTTCTGGAAAAAAATCAAGAAAAATATTAAGTATCTTCCATGTTGAAAAAAATACTCAATTTTACTAGTAAGCCTTGAAAATATATTCAATAATTTAACATGTCAGGCATGCAGAATATCAATAAATATAGAAAGCACGCATGGATTAGCTTTGTGTTACTTCTGAAACTTTTAATAAGTGCAGTGCTGCACATCTAAAAAATTCAGCGTAAAGCATTTAGATAGCAATGTCACTGTTTGCTGTAAATAATTACTGCATAACTTCTACATATCCACAACTCACAGAAAAGCAATACTCATTTATGAGATCAACCAATGTCTGCAGAAAACACCAGCACTTGGTCAACAGATCAAATGACTGTCTATCTCACAACTGGACTCAAATATATATCATACACCCTAAAAGTTTGCTTAATTGTAATAAGAAGGGCATGCTGGTAGGCTCGTTACCAAAGGAGCCTATCATCATTGATGTTACATAGATTTCTAGGAGAAGGACAGTAGATAAACAGAAATTAACTGTTAAAGATAAATGTTAAGTAGCTGTAGCTAGTAATTTCATCAATAGTACTTTCTAACTACGGATCTCTCCTGCTCCACATCCTGTGTATTAATACTCTTTCCTTTCATCATAAAATTATTTCTTCCAACTGATTTGCAAGACAAACACATCTTTGAGCTGAATGCTTGAAACTCCTGCTAGGTGGCAGAGTGCCACCTGCCTCAGGAAACAGACGAGCAGCTACACTCAGCAGAGCATGGCAGATCCAAGGCAACCACAGTGTGCGATATGACTGTGTCCATTACTGTGAGCATGTTCCCTCAAGATGCAGAGATCGGTATTCTTCCTCAACACTGGCAAGTTACTAAGCAAAATAATAAAGTTGCAAGATTTAAAAAGCTTTCTTGCCTTGATTCTCTTTGCTTTCACATTTAAATTACTGCAGAATGTCTAAGTGTGTGCAGGTATCTCAGAAGGCTGCACCCATTGTCGGAGTATACCAGAGACTTCAGAGGTTCTCCCCCCAGCAATCATGAGAGAACAGATCAACAAGTCCTTTACACCTTTATAACAGATATGCACCTCAAGAACAGCTAGACAAACACTTTTTGCATATTCCTAATGTACGCAAAATCGGTTTTCTAGGGTTAAAAGAATTTGTGAATTTAGGTTAATTTCAGCAAGTGCTATTGGTTAAATAGGCAAAAACTTAAGCTCAAAATTACAAAGCACTTAAATCCACTTCGCAATTTGGGTTTCCCTCACGAACAATAAATGTCCTAATTCTTAGCATTTTAAGTCATTTTTCTCTCTTCCTGATTGAAACCAAGGCATATCCTTCATCCTTCTGCTGACCAATTTGTTTCATTACGATTTTGTTGCTGACAAACAAATTTAACATTATCTCCATAGGATTAAACACACAAATTGAACTTTGGAAGTCACCCAAAAAACCAGGACTGTTTTGACATGCAACAAGATGTTCCATACTCTAAGCCATGATTATTTATCTAGTTCCATGGTTTTCTTGAGCTATCAATATTTTTAAGCATCCAGAATAGGTTAGACATTGCAATTTGAGATATGTATTGTTTTACAAACCCAAGTATTTCCACATATTTTAGCAGTTACTTAAATACAAAACTGCGTGTATAGAAGTCTACGAAAATGTACAGCTAGCAAGATGTACAACTTCTGAGTTTACATATACTATTTGGACAGAAAAACAGGCTTATCTGTTCCTCTTAAACAAAGATTCTCAAAGTTATTTTTTATATTTACTGCTTAAAACTGTGAAGTTAAAAGAACTCATTACCAGTAACAAAAGCTCTGATATCTTAAAGTTTAAGACAATTAATAAATCAAAAATTCTACAACGTATGTTTACTCAGTTTTAAAGTACAGTAGCTAATTCAAAGTAACTATTTTACAGAACAAACAAGTATCTCAGAGTAAATGTGGTAAGAAACCAGTAAAATTCAACTTACCAATCTTAGAATATTGGAATTAAATTGGCTGTGATCCCAAAACCAGAGGAATTTTGAAGCTAGAAACAACCACTGCCAGTTTAATGTACTGTACAGGCATGATTCAAAAGCATGATATATTGCCTTAAAGTAGAAGACCATATCAACAGGAAAAGCACATTAACAAACTGCTTTGATTCTTCCTCTACAAGTACAAATCAATATCACATGCAATAGTTTTGTACTGATAAGTACAAGAGAAGTTTCAGTTGAAAAAGACAATCTAAGCATCTTCAGAAAAATATACAAACCTGGAAGTCTGCAAGACATCTCTTTACCAAATACCATGCAAGTATGCCAATCTAGATGTCAATATGCCTATCCTATCTCTACACTAAAGCACATTTACAGAAAATTAAATTGAATCATATAAATGGGTGAGAACCACTGAATGCCAAATATTACAAAAAAATCAATCCAGTTAGAGAATAAATCAGTGTTAGATCTCTAGGTCCAGATTTCCAAGGAACAACCAGATTGAGCTATGGTATTTTTAAACTGAAATCAGCTAAATTAAAAAACAATACCCTGCTTTTGCCATTGCGCAGCTATTGCAATAGCCAGAAAAACATAATAAAATTCGCTATGATTTTACCACATTTTCACTGCATAATTTTGAAAAACTGAAAACCAGAAGACTTAGTTAAGCTACAGATTTTATCTAAATTCTTCAAACAAACCAGCTACTGATACCTCCATTAGCCATCTTCAGAGTGACTGAAGCCTGCATCAACAGCTCTATAAAATTTGACAAAGATTAAAAAAAGCCATCAGACAAATGATATTAAGTTAAAGAAAATCAGAAACATAGGCTCCCTCTGAAATGAATGACATGGCTCTATCTAAACTAATAAACAGGGTTAAGGAACAGTCTGGGGACTTCGAAGTTCTGATGCAGCTGAGATTAAATCAAGAATGAGTACAAGGATGGACTCTACAGGATGTGAAGGGCAATATGCTTTTCTCTATTAGTTTTTTTGTATCAGTTAACACTGAGATCAAGACAACTCAACTCAGAAACAACTAAACTCAGAACTTACCTGCTTTGGCAGCCCAGCTCAACAAAGTACGCCAGTAAACAAAAAACACTGCAGAGCTAAATCTGGGTGAATAAATCAACCATGGTTAACACTACGGATTGCTCAACGGTTTAGGAAAAAGCAGTCATATCTTCATAACTGTCTCAAAACATCAAAACCTAAGTAGATCTAACAAGCCAAATAACATTGAGTGTATTTTTGAACCATCTAATCAGTACTTGCAAGTTTTGGTTTAATAATATAAGATAAAAGTAAATACAACAATGGCTTTTCAACTAGTTTTGACGCATGCTAATATTTTGTTCGTTTAAAGGACCAACTTCTCATTATACTTCATTGACCTCTGTTTTATTTATATAGATAACCTTTTAATAACAGCAACAAATGAAGCAAAGCAAGTCAATATATGCATACATACCCTATTTTTAAAGGGTCATGTGTGATTTGAAGGTTGTTTAAAGTCTTTTTATTGTCTTGATAATTCTATAATTTAATCTTGTGTATTAAAAAACTCTACCAGGAATTTAGTGATGCAAATACAAAACGTTTTGAAAATTTGTCAAGATTGCAAAGGTGCAACAGAAAAATTCAGACTGTTTATAGAATCTAGCCTTTATTTCCATCTACCAAAGTTGACTGAGGCCAGCTTCTTGCAGCATGCTCCCATCAGCAAATTCAGATAATATAAGAACAAGATGAAAATCATAGTCTAATGAAGAATTGCAAAGAGTGGAGATGCAGTTACTGATAGCTTAAGTTAAATAACAAATCAGGAAGTACACGACAGTCATAACTAGTGATAATTATCTTCTTATAAGACACTGACTTTGCACAGCTTGTTTACAAGTTCACATTTTCTGGCTATAGAAACCAGCAGCCACACCAGACACACAAATCCATTCAAGAACATACTATGCTTCTGTGAGTCACATTAGACAAATAAGTGTCAGGCAGACTGCAAGCTGATCATTAATATGATTTATTATTTTTCTTGCTGTGTAAGGATGAGGTGGGAATAAGGTGTTTTCAATGCACATTCAGCAAATCATCCTAAACAGGAAAAGTGTACTATGCCTATAATCTTACGCATTTTTTCACTGATAAAGTAACAATCTTCAGTGTAATTAACTTGAAGTACTTATTCATATTTCCTGGACACTTCCAGTAAAATAAGACTATAATTTTTAAATTACTGATAGAAATAATGATCAATTTTGATCAGTGTCACTGAACTTCTATAAAAAAATCAGAAAATAAATTTTGATCACAAGAAAGTCAAAGAGCGGTATGAATCCAGATGATGAGGATTACACTTGAATGAACTAGCTATACACCTATTCAGACCATCAGAAAACTGGTAAGCATAGCTGTAATAATAATAATAATCCTAAGTATTTAAGATATCTTCCCTTTTCTACATTGGTTTGCGCTTCTTTTATAAGCTCACGAGTTATTTTGGATGTTTACTAAGCCATTTTCTTCCTTTATCCTCATCCTATTTAAGTCCAGTAATTGAAAAAAGTCTTAACGTGATTTGGAATGCACTTAAATAAAAAAGACCTACACAATGACAGAATAAACCCCAACAATTTAAACTTTATGGAACTTTGTTTCTTCATCACAGTTCATAGAATTCTTCAAGCCTTGCTTATGAATACTTCATTTAACAATGAGCTCTAAATAAAACACCTTCACATGAAGATGTAAGAACAAATATTTTCACTTTCATTTGCTGTGTCTCACCCATCATATAAGCTTTTTCTCTCAGCACATTCATCTTAAAATATCTTCAATTAAATACTATGAACTACTACTACTATTTTTCTATAATTACATGCAAGAAAAAAATGCATAAAATATTAAAATGCCTATTATTTGCATAGGGAAAGTGTCAACTACACGTTTCATCTTCATCTTACATTTTTAATTTACAGCATCATTTAAGATTTAAGCTGTTTAGGCAAGAGGTTACATTTTATTACATATTTGGCCAGATTGAAAGTGCTTCAATAATACATGCAAAATGCATTAAGATCTGGAGTGCATTGTCCTGTGTGTCTTAATGTTATGAAAAAGAGTGAATCCAGTTGTGCATGCTAAAATGAACTCTCCTGTAAAAATTTCAAATGAGTAAATACCACAGAAGCTGGACATTTGTACCAGATGTATTTTTAGAGATCTTCACATTCATAATCTTGCATTTTTCCAAAAGCAATCTCCGAATAGCTTTACTATGATACACAGTGGCTACTAATACTACATTACAATTGAAACTGACAGATTTTTTTTTTAGTTCAGGTGTCTGGACTTACACACACCAAGATACAAGTCCAAAACAAACCTTGGTATCTCATCTTTTACAGTACCCCAAAACCTCCTGGAGATGCATTTTCCCCACGCAGGGCTAGGGCAAGAATCACATGAATTGCAAGTGAGAGACCATCATAGGAGAACTCAGCACAATAAGCAGACTTGGAAATTCTTACTTCAATAATTAATTTTTTGACAGTTTAGATAAAATATGCATGCAAACACTAGGCTTCATGATCACACACTCTTTACAGTTACTTNAGGCATTTGTCACCAGTTAACAAATGAAATTATCTGAGGAGCCATGCAGAAAGAAAACCACAGCTACAGCATTCTGCAGTAGGCTGTAGAGCATGCTATTTTTGAATGAGTGGAGTTTTCTTCACATCTTGAAGCTGATTTTTCCCAAACCTGAAACACTTTCTTTTTTGTTGTGTTTTTGTGTTTTTTCTTTTGAAGTTTAAAAAAATGTACACAGATGGTGAACCACTCACCTCTTTCACTTCCAGCTACCTGTCCCACACCCATCCCTTCTGTCTCATGCTACTGAGCACTCAGTCCTTCCTCTGGGCTCCTCCTTTTTATCCAGAATCTGGCATATCTTCAAAGAACTGCCTAGGCACATGCTACTGTGCCACGCAAAAGAAAGACACAGGCTCTACTTTCTGTTTCCCAGGAGGATTATTTTAGTCTGTAATCTTGCCTTGTTCCCTACACCACACATTCATCTCCATATTTGCTGTTTAAAATGTCAGAATGCTGTTACAGAGTTTGGTAAAAATACATACTATGTAAGCCATTAATAACATTTTTAGTCAGTCTTACGTCTCATTCAACACAAATGTTATACATCAGCAAAATGGATACACACCTATGTTCATTTCCACTCTTTTCCCCTCGTTTTTATACTCAATTTCTCTCAGAATTGGGGATTTCTGTCATTATGCCAATATTTTCCATGGTAAAAACACTGGGTTTATTTCCTCATTTTTCTAAACTAATTTTTAGGGATGAAGCTGTTTGTGTAGGATGTCCCTCTAGGATGAAGACTTCAAAGTTTCAGGCAACCCTGAAACCCTCCTGCTTTACCGAAGAGTGAAATTAAAGGTAAGTACATTAATTTGCCCTCAGGGGTGGGAAACCTAGCAAGCCCGTCTTTGGACAACTTTAGGATCTCCTTTAGGCTTTACAGGAGGGACTCGAAAAGAGCAAGAGGACAGATTTTATGTCAGAGATGTGCTCTTTGAAGTGTTCCTAAGAAGCTCCACAGAAATGTCCCACGAAATTTGTGGGGTACACATACACACACACATACTCAGCATTCTTGCTGAGCCTGTGCAAGAAATGCTGCCAAGAGTCCAGTCTGTGTCAGTTGTGGCACAGCACTGTTTCTCCTGCATCTCTGTAAAACTGAACATTGGAAGATTTATTCTGAACCAACTACATCACCTTCAAAGCCCTGGTAAAGAGGGAATATCTACTGTTAATAAAAAAGTAACCATGACTTCTAATTCTCATCAATTTAGTAAGAATTCGCACAGCCCTATCTGCTGTCCTTGGCTGCAGGACATGTTAAGCTTCCACTTCTTTCTGCAAGATCATATGCTTTTCTTCTGCCACGGTCTAAAAGCAGGCACCTCTGGTTTCTCCTCAGCATACCTCTAATGGAGAAGCAGAGAACAACGTGGGATTTTTTTATTTTTATTTTTTTGCCTCTTTGGTAACCAAGCTTCACAAATTTTACTTGGCATCATCACCTAAAGGAGCACTTGGGAGCAGAATTAAGTACTACTGCAGCTTTCTCCCCACTTCTCAAGCTAACTCTAAGGGAGAACCAGACTCTACCATCTGCTTACACTGCTAGAAAGCATTTTCCTGACCCCCTATGCAATTCCAGCCCTTCTTCCTAGCTAACAGCTCAAGGAAAACTCCCAGCAGACCTCAGTCCAATGTCTCCTATCTCCATGAGAAACAGCAGCAAAATAAATTCACCAATAACAAATGCTTCCTGACACTGTGCTGCATTTCCCAAAGCTAAAGGCTGAGAGCAGTAAAAATTAGATCATTCGCTCTTTTGTACTAGAGAAACACTTTATGACTGACTACACATGCTGCACTCAGCTTTTGGAAAGTATATCCAAAAACAGCTTTATCATTGGACTGTATTTGAAAGATACTGCTCAAAGCCACATTTTCATAAAAATTAATGGGCACATCCTATGCATCACAGCAAGGTAACTAGTGATACAGGGCCAAGAGTTCATGGGAACTCTCCAGCTAGCAGCAGTCAGCATTTTCTGTCTCACTTTTGTTGTTGCCTGGGGGAAATGCTGAAGTCCACAAGGCTTCCTCTCTGGCTAAAGCCATGGTGCCAGCACCGCCCCTGATGCTACTTTGCACAGATTCAGCATAACCACTACATGAATGCCTTCCAACTGAACAGCGATTCTGGCTCCCTTCTCGTTTCGATAGCAAATAGAAGTAAAATATCATGCAGTTATCATACCACGTACTCTAGATACTGAACAAAAGAGACTCTCCCAGCTTAATGGCTCCCTTTGGAACTTAACTCCTATGCCATCTATACACAGTATCTGGCAGCCACTGAAAACTCCAGCAGCTCCCTCTCAATCACGTTAACACCATCCAACCCAGGCAGTATCTGATCTGTCACACACAGGTCTCCTGCAAGCACTGAGGGGCTTCACTGGACTGATAAGTGACCTAATTTTGTATACTTAGTAAAACACAGTTTGTAGATAGATACAACTCCCCTAGATACACAGTCTCTGAGCGCCGAACCTGAACAGCCCTGTTATTACCTACTTTAAAAACAAAGTCCATGCCTCAGTGAAAGGAATAACTGAAGGACAGCTCTCACTCAAGCAGCAGCTGTCGTGGGGTCACAGGCTTTGCTGTTGTAAACTAATTTTCTCTGTAAGACTACATTAATTTCCTTAAATTACAAAGGCAGGAAAAATGGGCCCTGTATACCAGGTCCCCAAATTGGATGCTGAACACTTAGGTTTTTACTTTAAATAGAAAAAAAGATTGCTTTCTTTCCTTCATTTTCTCATTCCTGAACACTCACAATGCATCTACTTCATATTTTCAGTACGTTCTCTATATTTAAGACATTAAGACTGACCTTCACATTTAATCCACAGTGCCTGGAAATTTTCTAAGCTTAAGCAGACATGCTATAAAACTCCAGGCATCAGTTACCTTGTGTACTACATAGCTGCTCAAAGCTTCATGATCAAACTCCTATTCATTCTGTTGTTTCCTTTCTCTCAAGTGGTAATTAATAATGGCAATCATTTCTTTCTTCCAGATTAGCTCACCCCTAGACCTTGGCTCTACTGAACAGTGCAGCATGGGAAAGCTGCAGTCACTTTCCATTTTCCTTTCTCCTAATTTCACTTGGCAAGGAATACCAACATTCAATACCAACATTCAACTCTGCCTCACTCATACTGCTAGTACAGGAGGCCTTGTTTCTGAATTATGATATCAGCAGACCAAATACGATGGACTAATGCTTGCTTCAAAAGAAAGGCAGGTACTCTACAAAGTGCAGTTTCCTCAATATACTTTCCTGAAGCTGCACTCATTATCATTTATTGGACTTTGTACCACAGAACTGAGAAAACCCAAATTGTTCTGCAAAACTTTGTATGCACTGCTTTTCTGGCAACAGCAGTATAGTTCTACTGACAAAGAGTTGTATAGTCGTTACAGCACAACTAGTTCTAACATAACATAGCCTGTAACTCAAGAGATGCACTAAAGAATTTTTCTTACTAGTGTGATGCAGAACAATATTTCCTTTAATGAAAAAAAGTAAAACAAATCCAGACCATGGCATGTAATAAACACAGAATAACAGATTCACAAAATTGTAGGAGTTGGAAGGGACCTCTAGAGATCATAGAGTCCAAACCCCCTGCTAATGCAGGTTTCCTGCAGCAGTTTGCATAAGTAGGCATCCAGGTTGTTCTTGAATATTTTTAAAGAAGGACACTCTACAACCTCTCTGGACAGCTTGTTCCAGTGCTCCATCACTCAGATAGTAAAGAAGTTCTTCCTTGCATTAGTATGGAGCTTCTTGTGTTCCAGTTTCTGCCCATTGCCACTTGCTCTATTGCTGTACTCCACTGAAAAGAGTCTGCCTCCATTGACTTGACTCCCACGCTTCAGATATTTATAAGCAGTTATGAGATTCCCTCCTCAGCCTATTATTCTCTAGACTGAACAGTCCCAGGCCTCTCAGCCTTCCCTCATGCAGGTGATACTCTGGCCCTTTATCATCTTTGTTGCCCTCCACTAGATTCTTTCCAGGAGATCCCTGTTTTTTGAACAGTATTCCAGATGTGGCCTCAGCAGGGCAGTGTAGAGGGGGAGGATCACCCCCCCCCCCCCCNAACTGCGTGTATAGAAGTCTACGAAAATGTACAGCTAGCAAGATGTACAACTTCTGAGTTTACATATACTATTTGGACAGAAAAACAGGCTTATCTGTTCCTCTTAAACAAAGATTCTCAAAGTTATTTTTTATATTTACTGCTTAAAACTGTGAAGTTAAAAGAACTCATTACCAGTAACAAAAGCTCTGATATCTTAAAGTTTAAGACAATTAATAAATCAAAAATTCTACAACGTATGTTTACTCAGTTTTAAAGTACAGTAGCTAATTCAAAGTAACTATTTTACAGAACAAACAAGTATCTCAGAGTAAATGTGGTAAGAAACCAGTAAAATTCAACTTACCAATCTTAGAATATTGGAATTAAATTGGCTGTGATCCCAAAACCAGAGGAATTTTGAAGCTAGAAACAACCACTGCCAGTTTAATGTACTGTACAGGCATGATTCAAAAGCATGATATATTGCCTTAAAGTAGAAGACCATATCAACAGGAAAAGCACATTAACAAACTGCTTTGATTCTTCCTCTACAAGTACAAATCAATATCACATGCAATAGTTTTGTACTGATAAGTACAAGAGAAGTTTCAGTTGAAAAAGACAATCTAAGCATCTTCAGAAAAATATACAAACCTGGAAGTCTGCAAGACATCTCTTTACCAAATACCATGCAAGTATGCCAATCTAGATGTCAATATGCCTATCCTATCTCTACACTAAAGCACATTTACAGAAAATTAAATTGAATCATATAAATGGGTGAGAACCACTGAATGCCAAATATTACAAAAAAATCAATCCAGTTAGAGAATAAATCAGTGTTAGATCTCTAGGTCCAGATTTCCAAGGAACAACCAGATTGAGCTATGGTATTTTTAAACTGAAATCAGCTAAATTAAAAAACAATACCCTGCTTTTGCCATTGCGCAGCTATTGCAATAGCCAGAAAAACATAATAAAATTCGCTATGATTTTACCACATTTTCACTGCATAATTTTGAAAAACTGAAAACCAGAAGACTTAGTTAAGCTACAGATTTTATCTAAATTCTTCAAACAAACCAGCTACTGATACCTCCATTAGCCATCTTCAGAGTGACTGAAGCCTGCATCAACAGCTCTATAAAATTTGACAAAGATTAAAAAAAGCCATCAGACAAATGATATTAAGTTAAAGAAAATCAGAAACATAGGCTCCCTCTGAAATGAATGACATGGCTCTATCTAAACTAATAAACAGGGTTAAGGAACAGTCTGGGGACTTCGACGTTCTGATGCAGCTGAGATTAAGTCAAGAATGAGTACAAGGATGGACTCTACAGGATGTGAAGGGCAATATGCTTTTCTCTATTAGTTTTTTTGTATCAGTTAACACTGAGATCAAGGCAACTCAACTCAGAAACAACTAAACTCAGAACTTACCTGCTTTGGCAGCCCAGCTCAACAAAGTACGCCAGTAAACAAAAAACACTGCAGAGCTAAATCTGGGTGAATAAATCAACCATGGTTAACACTACGGATTGCTCAACGGTTTAGGAAAAAGCAGTCATATCTTCATAACTGTCTCAAAACATCAAAACCTAAGTAGATCTAACAAGCCAAATAACATTGAGTGTATTTTTGAACCATCTAATCAGTACTTGCAAGTTTTGGTTTAATAATATAAGATAAAAGTAAATACAACAATGGCTTTTCAACTAGTTTTGACGCATGCTAATATTTTGTTCGTTTAAAGGACCAACTTCTCATTATACTTCATTGACCTCTGTTTTATTTATATAGATAACCTTTTAATAACAGCAACAAATGAAGCAAAGCAAGTCAATATATGCATACATACCCTATTTTTAAAGGGTCATGTGTGATTTGAAGGTTGTTTAAAGTCTTTTTATTGTCTTGATAATTCTATAATTTAATCTTGTGTATTAAAAAACTCTACCAGGAATTTAGTGATGCAAATACAAAACGTTTTGAAAATTTGTCAAGATTGCAAAGGTGCAACAGAAAAATTCAGACTGTTTATAGAATCTAGCCTTTATTTCCATCTACCAAAGTTGACTGAGGCCAGCTTCTTGCAGCATGCTCCCATCAGCAAATTCAGATAATATAAGAACAAGATGAAAATCATAGTCTAATGAAGAATTGCAAAGAGTGGAGATGCAGTTACTGATAGCTTAAGTTAAATAACAAATCAGGAAGTACACGACAGTCATAACTAGTGATAATTATCTTCTTATAAGACACTGACTTTGCACAGCTTGTTTACAAGTTCACATTTTCTGGCTATAGAAACCAGCAGCCACACCAGACACACAAATCCATTCAAGAACATACTATGCTTCTGTGAGTCACATTAGACAAATAAGTGTCAGGCAGACTGCAAGCTGATCATTAATATGATTTATTATTTTTCTTGCTGTGTAAGGATGAGGTGGGAATAAGGTGTTTTCAATGCACATTCAGCAAATCATCCTAAACAGGAAAAGTGTACTATGCCTATAATCTTACGCATTTTTTCACTGATAAAGTAACAATCTTCAGTGTAATTAACTTGAAGTACTTATTCATATTTCCTGGACACTTCCAGTAAAATAAGACTATAATTTTTAAATTACTGATAGAAATAATGATCAATTTTGATCAGTGTCACTGAACTTCTATAAAAAAATCAGAAAATAAATTTTGATCACAAGAAAGTCAAAGAGCGGTATGAATCCAGATGATGAGGATTACACTTGAATGAACTAGCTATACACCTATTCAGACCATCAGAAAACTGGTAAGCATAGCTGTAATAATAATAATAATCCTAAGTATTTAAGATATCTTCCCTTTTCTACATTGGTTTGCGCTTCTTTTATAAGCTCACGAGTTATTTTGGATGTTTACTAAGCCATTTTCTTCCTTTGTCCTCATCCTATTTAAGTCCAGTAATTGAAAAAAGTCTTAACGTGATTTGGAATGCACTTACATAAAAAAGACCTACACAATGACAGAATAAACCCCAACAATTTAAACTTTATGGAACTTTGTTTCTTCATCACAGTTCATAGAATTCTTCAAGCCTTGCTTATGAATACTTCATTTAACAATGAGCTCTAAATAAAACACCTTCACATGAAGATGTAAGAACAAATATTTTCACTTTCATTTGCTGTGTCTCACCCATCATATAAGCTTTTTCTCTCAGCACATTCATCTTAAAATATCTTCAATTAAATACTATGAACTACTACTACTATTTTTCTATAATTACATGCAAGAAAAAAATGCATAAAATATTAAAATGCCTATTATTTGCATAGGGAAAGTGTCAACTACACGTTTCATCTTCATCTTACATTTTTAATTTACAGCATCATTTAAGATTTAAGCTGTTTAGGCAAGAGGTTACATTTTATTACATATTTGGCCAGATTGAAAGTGCTTCAATAATACATGCAAAATGCATTAAGATCTGGAGTGCATTGTCCTGTGTGTCTTAATGTTATGAAAAAGAGTGAATCCAGTTGTGCATGCTAAAATGAACTCTCCTGTAAAAATTTCAAATGAGTAAATACCACAGAAGCTGGACATTTGTACCAGATGTATTTTTAGAGATCTTCACATTCATAATCTTGCATTTTTCCAAAAGCAATCTCCGAATAGCTTTACTATGATACACAGTGGCTACTAATACTACATTACAATTGAAACTGACAGATTTTTTTTTTAGTTCAGGTGTCTGGACTTACACACACCAAGATACAAGTCCAAAACAAACCTTGGTATCTCATCTTTTACAGTACCCCAAAACCTCCTGGAGATGCATTTTCCCCACGCAGGGCTAGGGCAAGAATCACATGAATTGCAAGTGAGAGACCATCATAGGAGAACTCAGCACAATAAGCAGACTTGGAAATTCTTACTTCAATAATTAATTTTTTGACAGTTTAGATAAAATATGCATGCAAACACTAGGCTTCATGATCACACACTCTTTACAGTTACTTTTTTTTTTTTTCCTCCTTTTAATCCACTGAATATAAAATCATTTTCAGCAAAATCCAACAGTTTCAACAGAGGTGGGAAGGGTCCCCATTTCAACCTGACCTACAACTGGATTGTTAGAACACATTCAGGGACACAAAATATGTGAATGAGAAAGAAATTGATCTCAAGCCATTAACTTAGCACTCCCCAATCTCTGATGTATTTTCAGATCACACTTCACAAGCTAAAATCTGTAAGTGCACACAAGCAAAGCAACACCCTTGCTGGTCCTTTACAACCCTGCATGTACGTGAACTGCACAAAGATGTGAAACCTGCTAAGTCACTTTCAGGATGTCTCTAATGCAGCTTAAATATTTGGGTAAATATAGATTTTAGAAGTCATCAGAATGAGGCAAAACCCATGGCAAGGATCAGAAATTTAAAATGCACATTTTAAGCCCCTTTTGGATGAATCTTGAATCATCCTCTTTAACACAGACAACTGCAGGAGATTCAGGCTGTGAACCTAAAAATACAGTGCTACTGTCCAATACAGCCTACGTGAACTACTGAAACAGATTCCAAGAAGCCTTCCCACCAGTTCAATCCAATGCCAACCTGTGGGAGGCCATCCAGGGACAAACATCTAGGAAAGTTTGGGAAGATGAGAATGGAGGGGAAAAAAAAAAAAAAAAATCAAACAATACAGTCAGAAGTTACAGTTCTTGTTGGTATCAGATAGCTTGTATTCCCATACTTGCTTTTGTGAGGAGTAGAACTAGCTTTTATTTATCCTAGATAGATATTCATTAAAATTAGCTTCTTTTGAAGCTTTTTTGGATTAAGACTACATACATTCATGTATATTTCCCCTTTCTTCTGCATGTGAACTGAACAAATTATGGTCAGCATCCCCATTCCAGAAAGGTATCTCAAAAACAAAAATTAGCTGTTCTTCTATTCCTTTCATATTTTTGGCTTCATTTTTTTATTCTGTCCTGTGACAGAACAGAAATGAAAAAAGACATCTTTGAGTTTCCAAGGAAACTTTAAAATAAAAGAGAACTGTGTGATATGTTCCAGTAATTTTCTACCTACTGTGCAAATAAGACATGAGAGAGATGCTTTAGTCCCAGCGATGTTTAGATCCATTGGGCTGTGGGCTATTTTCTCAAGAACGAAGCAGGAGTCTCATCTAACACTTTCAAAGCCACCAACAAAATTAAATGGAAATGGAAAAGCTCTGTAAAAAGACAACCTGCCTTGCCAAATCCCAGGCAGTACAAAGAAAGATCTTCCAAATCTCTTCCACAGTGCTTTAAATTTCTTCTCTGGTTTACCTTTCATTTCTAGTAGGCTACTAAAAAGATATAATAACCAGGCCAATCAAAAAAGCACTTCATCACGATTTAAAAAAAAAATCAAAATAACTTTTTAAAAATTAATCACAATAATTATCATTTGAAAATGCTGTTCTTGTCATTTTGAAATATATACATACAATATATTATTTTAAGTATGCAGTAAATTACTTGTCAAAAATCAATGTGCTAAGATTTTTAGGCTTATTTAGTTGGGGATACCTGGGCATTTTTATTGTGGGAAATGTTATATTCCTTAACATCTTAAAAATATCCTTATCCCTAAAAGCCTTTGCTTACTGGGAGCTGACCACAGCTTCATGTATGCTCACTGTTGACAGGAAACTGATAACAGCTTCATGTATAGTCACTGGCTGCCCACTTGTTAAAACAAATATCCTGTGCTTATTGAAGGAGAAGTAAATTACATTGCTATGGGTGAACAAAATGAAATTCCGAAGTCTTCTGTTAATCAAGAGTTCACTTTAGAAATATCTAACACATTGGAAGTTACGTTGCTACAAGCAGGAAATAAAAGAAGAATGCTGTGATATTTAAGACTATACCATATGTCCTCCACTATCTTGTGCATCCACTTCAACATAAACTTCTTAATCACAGCCTCTAAAAGTCTGAGGCCCTCATGCAGAAGACTAGAGTTGTGACATGTTTTATTTACTGTCTCTGGCCTTTTTGCATCTCTGTCCCTCACATTCTTTAGCTTTCTCCAATTAAATATGATGTATTTATTCTTGGACTGAAGAAATTCAAAGCACTGCAGGGGTAGATAATTTAAAGTCTGACTATAAAACTGTGAAGTCTGTGCAGTTTCACCATGTATTTCAGTGAAAACAGCACTGAGCTCTTAGCCACAAAGACAAAGTAGCCCAGGAAGGAAGAACAGAAGAGCAATATGTCTCCCTGATTTACTCAGGAAAGACAACACAGGAAATACTAAAGAAAAGAACCTACTGAAAATAAAACCTACCTATGGAAAAAAGAAAACCTTTTATAAAAATAGTAGTAAAAAGCTGGAAAATAATTATTTTCTTTTATTTGAGGGATAACTAATTATCTCAAAGGACACGGAGTTCCTCCAAACATGCACCCAAAATGAATGAGAAGAGTTTTCTATGCTCTTTTGACCAGGGGAAACAAATGGACTAGCTAATATACATGTACCAGATTTAAAAAATGCCCATGTATGGTTGCTTACACTTCAACTGAATAAGATTTTTAATTGCCTAGGAAATAATAATGTGATAAAGGTGAAAGGTTAAAACAAGCAATTTAACTAGATTGGAAACTTAAACTACATTATTAAAAACTCTACTGTCCCTCTTGCTAAGACTTTTTCTCATTAAAAATATAATAATCAGCTAATTTTAAAACTCTTCCATTCAAATGTTGGTTTATTTCAACTACGCAGAGCAAGAACCAAGTCAGACAGGGATAGTTCATGAGAAAACAAGGAGAACAGTACTGAGAAGACCACGATTTGTTAGCACCACATACTTCCACTTCTGTCTAAAATATATGCAGAGCATAAAGTGGAATTGCACCAGATCATGACTCAGTGTTCATCCATCCTCAGTTTTAAAATTTTTATAAATATCTTTCCAGCCTCCATTTTCAGCTATTTTGAGTTGAAGTTTATCTCCTTATTTCTCCAGCATGCCATTTCATTACAAATGTATGCAATTTGAAATATTTTAAAACCCCTCTGAAATCCCAAAGCAGTTTCAATTTTGTTAATATATGACAGGGTTCCAAACTGTATTTTTTTAATGCTGCTTCTGAAACAACTACAGCCCCAAGTGCAAAGCGTTTGCAATGCAGCATGACTTAGCTCTTCAGCAAAAGCAAGTGATATTGAACAGCTCATAGGGATGGGAAGCACAGGAGTTGTGAGGGTGATAAGAGTTGTAAATAAGGACCTTACAGAGCATGAAACATCATCACACTGGAGTTACCAGGGTATTTGAATATCTGAGACTTATGCAAAAGATAGAAGGGAGCCAGGCTCCCTGTACAAGTGGGAATGATGCTACAAAGCTGCTGCTACTGTAACAAGCACTATGACTACTGCCATGAGAATACTAATTATTGCAATTCCTACTTTATTCCATTAAAAATAAATAAAATAAATAAAAAAAACCTTCATAGCTACAGAAAATATGCCCCTCAGTTTGCTACAATGCTTTTATAATTATATTAGCAGTGCCCATCAAGTTAACAGTTGCATTAATCAGCAACTCCACTGTAGCAGATAAACATGCAGCCAACAGCAGCGTTGCTAAGAAAGCTAGTTTCTCGCAGATGCGAGACTTTCATTGATGACTTGGTCAGGGGAAAGATTTCAATCTCCATTCAATTATAAAACTCCTTCCTTTTCCCTTCACAGCCCTTCTCTTGCAAAGCCTTTTAGTGGTAATATTCAGTCTTCACCTCCAACTGCAGAAATCAGTTAATTAGATCAACCATGAACTTGTGTATGTTTAAATCGGTTTCCTCGGTACTTGAACTACTTTTAGGAAGATGAATTCAATTATCGCTGATCTCTTTTGAATGTTGGATGATTGTTTAAACTAACCAAGATAAAAATGACAGTTCTTTCTACTCTGGGCTCTTCCGGATAAATCAAAACAGCCAATTCATAGAGTAAATGCTAATAATAAATAGAAAGTGCTAGCAATTTATATTCCATCTGAGAAGTTCAGAATCTTCCATGCATTTGAGAAAAGCTACTAAAGCAATGGTGAACAACTCTGCTTATTTTCATCTTTATTTGCCAGTGAAGATTCCTAACTTATAGAGAGAGAAGCATCTGCACTATGTGATATAAATGCATTTCTCACATTTCCAGTCGTTTAATTGAGAACAAAACTGGTTCAAAAGTCTCTGATAATGATAAAAATAATTTACATGATTTGAAATAGAGAAGTATTTTATCAATTATGTTTTTGAAACCTCCAGCTAATTTCACATTACTTTATTTCACAGTCCTAGATACATTGGTGGGACAGAGAAATCGTCTTCAGTAAGACAAAGGGATTTCTTTCCTCACTTGAGATTCTTATGTAGGGATAGACTCCAAATTTATTTCACTTAAGTAAAAATCATACATATCTCCACTTGCTTTAAACGTCATTGTAGTTAATTATGCAGACACGTAGAGTCCATCTTGTGGTGACTATAAGTAAAGCTGACTGACTGGCACAGGTTATTTTTACTTAACTGGTGATTTAGCAGCTGTCTCTAGGTATATCAAGATCACACCACTACAAACACTGAAGAATCTCTTTAATCCCAGCTTTCTCACTCGTTTTCAGTGTTATCTTGAAATAACTTTCCAACAACTACGTATTGAAGTAAATGACATTTTCAAGACACCTATAGAGGATGCAGCTACACCATGCCTTCTTGAGAACATATTATAGCATGACTATAAAAGTAATAATTGTTAATAGCAGTACATGGTATTACTATTCCAATACTACTAGAATTAATGACTATACTACAGAATAGTATATTAAATCATTCTTATAATTCACTCTAAAAAGGCTTAAACTATTGAGAGTAATTTTTTGTCTTTAAGCCAAAGCTGTGATTTAATTTACAAAGATAATATTCCTTAAATTAAGACATCCTGAATTGAAATAAGAGGATCTTGAGAAATTCAGTGGCTGCACACTGATCAGTCACACCAATTTTTTCCTTCCAACAACGGATTCATCACAAATAGCTCAGGCTGCCCCACACCCAGAAGAACCTGCAGACTTAGTTTTTAGCTTGGAAAAACAAACTGCTCAGCATTCTCTACGCTTCTCAGCAAAAATCACCTCAAAAGCAGTCATCGTAAAGAGAAGAGACAGACACTGAAATTGAAAGCTTAGAGATTGCCTCTCCCTTCTTGCATCAGCAAGAGAGGATAGCTCTCCCTTTCAATTCCCTAGCCCCTCTCTGTTGAGGGACAGCACAGACAGATGGACAGACAGGGCTGATGGCACAGCACACATCAGTACACACATGGAGGGACGTACTGTGACCCAGTTCCCGCAGGGCAGCCGCCATGACAAAGGGCTGGACTCTTACCAACAGCTAGCCCTAATGCTTCCTAATCCCCTGTGTGTCTGGGGCTTTATGGAGGGAACCTCCACCACTGTCATCCACATTCATTATCTGCATGTTTATCTTTTAACTACTCTCACAAATCTAATTCAATAATAATTTTTTCTGTTATGTTCTTGGCCAAAATTGTCCAGATCAGCACATACAAATGTTCCTTCTAGCTGCAAGGAGGTAATGCTCAATTATAAAACATTTGTTCAGACAGCCATTGTAGGAGCAAATCATTGAAAAAAACTGACTTCGGCAAGATAGTTATGTCATGTATTTATACTTAAAATCAACATGCAGGTCAGTTACAGGTCTCCCAGGCTCCTCTGCACCTTCATGAGCACATTAATACAGGCATGGTCAAGATCTAAGGCTTCCCCCTTTCATTTCCCAGTTTCCTTCTGTTATTTCCATCTCTGAAAATAGATGACTGATTTAAATAATTTGCTTTTAAAAAAAACTGGCCACCATCAAGAGAACAAAATCTACATAATGGTGCATTACCAAATACATATATATTTATATCTAATGTTTGTTTACCTATGTTCTTTAGTTTCTTAGTCCTGTGACTTTAAATTAGTCTTTTTTTTTTTTTTTTTTTT